>JAJPUD010007218.1:94757-111991 GCA_023553655.1 Myrmecobius fasciatus | reverse complement strand
GATTTCAGAGAGGACTGCAGAGACTTGCATGAACTGATGCTGAGTGAAATCAGCAGAACCAGGAGAACATTATGCACAGCAACAACACTATACGATGATCAATTTTGATGGACATGGTTCTTTTCAACAATGATGTGATTCAAACCAGTTGTTCTGTGATGAAGATAGTCATATACATCCAGAGAGAGGCCTGTGGGAACTGAGAGTGAAACACAACACAGCATTTTAATGCTTTCTGTGAATATTTCCATGCATTTTGTTTTCCTTCTTAGGTTGTTTTTTTCTTCTCTTTCTAGATCTGATGTTTCTTGTGCAGTAAGATAACTGTATAGATATGTATACATGTATTGTATTTGTCATATAATTTATCCTATTTAGCATGTATTAGATATCCTGTCATCTAGGAGTGGGGGTTGGGGGGAAGGAGGGGAAAAGCTTGGGGAAAAAAAGTTTTTGCAAAGGTCAATGTTGAAAGGTCACTCATATGTTTTGTAAATAAAAAGCTTTATACTGAAAAAAAGATATAGTCAAAATTAACTATTTTGTAATTAATAATGATTTCTAGTACTATTTGGTCAAAAATTCCTTCCTACTCCATAGATCTGAGAGGTAAACCTTTCTACATTGTTCTAATATGTTTATAATATCATTCTTTATGTCTAGGTCATGAATCAATTTAGATCTTATCTTGGTATACAGTGTTAGGTTTGGGTCAATGCCTAGTTTCTTCCATACTAGTTTCCAATTTTCCCAGCAGTTTTTGTCAAATAGTAAGTTTTATTCTCAAAGCTGGAGTCTTTGGGTTGCTCAAACACTAGATTGCTATAGTTATTAAATATTTTTTTCTGTGAACCTAACCTATTCCATTGATAGACTATTCTATTTCTTATCCAGTACAAAATAATTTTGATGTCTGAGGCTTTATAATATAGTTTTAGATCTGGTACAGCTAAACCACCTTAATTTGCATTTTTTTCCATTAATTCCCTTGAAATTCTTGACCTTTTGTTCTTCCAAATGAATTTTGTTGTTATTTTTTCTAGGTCAGTTTAATAGTTTCTTGAGAGTTTTATTGGTATAGCACTAAATAAATTAGTTTAGGTTTAGGTAGTATTGTCATCTTTATTATATTCACTCGACCTCTCCTAGAGTAAATGATATTTTTCCAGTTGTATAGATCTGACTTTATTTGTGTGGAAGATATTTTGTAGATTGGCTCATATAGTTCCTTATTTTCCCTTGGCAGATAGATTCCCAAATATTTCATACTATTCACAGTTATTCTAAATGGAATTTCTCTTTGTATTTTTTGCTTTTGTATTTTGTTAGTGATGCATAAAAATGCTGATGATTTCTGTGTATTTATTTTGAAATGTACAACTTTGCTAAAGTTGTGGAACTAAAATATTGAGTCCAATCTGAAATATCCATTCATATTGATGATGAAACCAGGTAATTATAAAAAATGAATAATATACTACATTTCCATATATTTTCTCATATCAGTTACATATATATATATAAGAATTATGTTAATTAGCATATTTAACCCCAAATTTCCAGAAAATTTGACTCCACTGTTTTTCACACTGCAATATTGTTGATAGCCTTATATCTTCTTTCTTTCTAACATTTATGAGGCTGAATTATAATTAGCTTTGCTCTTAGTTTTTGTGTCTTTATTTGACAAGTGTTGTTTTTGCCTTCTTAATGTAGAACCTATTTTACATCATTTCAACTTCTACCAGAAATGATAATGAGAAGTCAGCATTTGCCTATCTTTCTTTTATTCCATTTCTAATTTTGATGTCAATGATTTGTTTGAATGAATCAGTTGAAACATTTACAGCTATATGCAATTTCATTTTATCTTGATCCTTTCATATAATTCGATCAGCATTTTGATCTTTGTTCCTTTCCTCTAACTAGTCAATGTATGATTGAACAGTAAGTTGATTCTGAATTGACTCCCACAGTAACCTTTTTTCTTTCCATTAAGATACAACTTCATTTTCTGGGATTGCTTGATACTTACATGATCAAATACCTTTTGACTCTTTCATTAAAGAAAAAAAATATATATATACATGTATAATAATATTAAACATATAATTGTGTGCATATATAAAATCTCTGAGTCTCTTATAAGATTTAGAACTCTTTCTAAAAATCTAAATTGTGTGTAACCTTCTATTACAATCAGTCCATTTTAAGCTTAGGAGATTATTCAATACCACCTAAATCTATGTAGGTTTCTCCTTTTTATCTTTAGATGATTTTAAAACAGCATTGTGATTTCATTATAAAACACTCTGAGTCCCTGGTTTTGAAAATTCTTAACATTTAGGCAGAGTTAGGCTTCTACACTAAATTATATAATTATTTCAATTTCTACTTAATAGATGGCCTTTTTGTGGTTATCACAAAATTCAGTTTATTGGAAATCTAAAGGTAAAACAGTGGATTATATTATGTTTGTGAAATGATAGACACTGGAAGGAAAGTTGGGGAAAGAAACAACTTTTGCAATGGATTTCCCTTGATTTAATCCTTCTACTTTTGACTTCTTCTTCAGGGATCCTCTTTGCCAAAACTCAATCTTACCTTTCTGCCTCAGAAGTCTGTTGGAAATACTTGTTTCAATCTCTCAAATCCAAACAAGCCTAAACCATCGTTTTATTCTACAAAGTTCCTTCCTTTTATATAACTTCAGTGACTTTGATTCAAAGAACTCTATAAGAACTTTCAACATTTGGCTCTATTTGATTTAATCAAATAAGATTCTTATCTAACAATGGAATATTTTTTAACCATTAAGTTACTAAGATAATCATCAGAATTACACAAACATTTTGCAATGTAATTTTGCTATCATTTCTACTTCTCTGTCAATGCATTGTGCACTTCAATGCTCAATTTCTCAATGAAGTCATCAAATAAGAATTTATATCTTTATTTAGGAGATCTTCTGTAATTCTTTATATAATTTCTACATCTCCCCAGAATCAAATAGGAGAACCTCATCATGAGTACTTAAATAAACCATTTAATAAACAAGTATTTATTAAATACCTATGATGTGTCAGGCACTGTGCTAGTTTCTGAAGAGGCAAATACAAAAATGAATGAGGGGACTATTGTTAAGTTTATATGACAAAGTGCCCTTTTAAATCATATATTTTATTGACTTTAGGTATATAATGAAACCACATTCAAAAACAGAGAAGCTAAGAAATTAACTTGGAGACTGAAAACTTCGTTTTAAATCCTTGCTCTGCAACTTTTTTTCAGGTATGATAGTGTCAAGCTCTTTTGCTTTTCTAGATTTTAATTTCTTCATCTCTAAAAAAGAGGTAGTAGAAGTAAATTGTTTATAATCCCTTTCAATTCCTAGTTAATCAAAGAAATTTACATCTATTATACCAATATCCAGAGATGACAGAGTTTCCCTTCTAATCCACTGGAATCTGGGTTAAGATTTGTATTTTCAACCTTTTTGTTCTAATATCAGAGACAATAGATATTGAAAATATCCTTTACATATGAATTCTTAACTATTTCTTGATTATTATAAAAATGAATAAAATATTCATGTGGGAGATATAGTTATGAGCTTTGTTCATTTTTTATTAGGATTTTTATGAGGATATCAAAAATCCTCAGATAGCAAGTATGTCAATATGGTATAGGAGAAAACATGCTAGACCTTAAATTAGACCACCTGTCTTCACATACTACCTCTGGCATTTCAATGATTTTGGTGAAATCACTTATTCTCCCATAGTATCAATTTCTATATCTGAAAATAGGTATAACAACCATTGTATTATCTCACAGGAGTATTGTAGGAAAATGTTTTATAAGCCTAAAGCTCTACAAATGTGCCCCATTGCTATCTTTGGTTCACAAAACAAGCAAATTATTTACCTCTAGCAAATCTCTAAACTTTATCCATGTACTTTACACATCTTATCTATGGTTGGATCCATTCACAGTTACACCAACAATGTATCAGTGTCCCATTTTTCCCACATTCCCTGCAACATTCATCATTTTCTTTTCCTGTCATTTTAGCCAATCTGACAGGTGTGTATTGGTACCTCAGAGTTGTCTTAATTTGCATTTCTCTGATTAGTAGTGATTTGGAGCACCTTTTCATATGACTAGAAATAGTTTTAATTTCATCATCTGAAACTTGTTCATATCCTTTGACCATTTATTGATTGGAGAATTGATTGAATTCTTATAAATATGAGACAATTCTCCATATATTTTATAAATGAGGCCTTTATCAGAACCATTAAATGTAAAGATGATTCCCCAATTTATTGCTTCCCTCTCAATCTTGTCTGCATTAGCAACTTCTTCTCTTAAAGGAAAGTTTGTGCTATTTGTGAAAAATTCCTAGTTGGATGAATCAAAAATTGAATTAAAGTTGTTGGGAGAAATATCAATAATCTTATTTATACAGATGATACCACTCTGATGGCAGAATGAAGAGAATTAAATGCCTCTTGAAGAGAATGAGTGGAGGACAAAATCTGGCTTAAAATTTAACATCAGAAAACTAAATTTTGGCAACTGGTCCCATCACTATCTCGTAAACAAAGGCAAAACAAATGGAAGCAGTTTTACATAAAATAGAAAATATATATTCTTGGGCACACAGATCACTACAGATATTTATTATAACAATGAAATTAAAAGATGTTTGCTCCTTGGAAGGAAAACTATGCCAAATCTGGGCAGTGTAGTAAAAAGTAGAGACATCACCTTGCTGACAAAATTCTGTATACTCAAAGCGGAGCTTTTTCCAGAAACAATGCTTGGTTGTGAAAGTTGTAATGAACATAAGGAAAGGCAACATCCATAGAATCAAAGTTTTCAAATTGTAGTGCTAAGGGAGATTTTCAAGAGTTCTTTGCACAGCAGAGTGATGAAATCAATCAATATTTAAATTAATTCACACGGTTCATTGGAAGGTCAAATATTAAAACTGAAACCACATAATGATAAGATAGAACTTACTGGAAATGACCTTGACAATGGAAAGATTGAAAGCAAAAGGAAAGGGGGATAGTAGAGGCTGAGATAAACAGTCATGAAAGGAAGGAACATAAACTTAAACAGACTTCAAGATATAATGGAGGAGTTCTTCTGGGGGTGGAGCCAAGATGGTGGAGATCTGACACAAATCTCTGTAAGGTCCTCTAACCTTCCCTCAAACCAACAGCAGATTAAGTCTCTAGACTGGTTTTGAAGTCAAAGAATCCACAATATCTGGAGTACATCACATTTCTAGAAGAAGATTCCATGAAAGAATCTCAAAACAGGTCTGTTTCAGTTGGGCAGGGGGGTGGTCTGCCTAATCCAGACTGCAGCACAGGGAGACTGCAGCAGGGAACTGAAGCAGGAGTTGGAACATTGTGGCTTCCACACACCTGGGGGTCTTTTGAGGGCTTCTTAGGCCAATCTGTCCTGATTGTAAGCAGGTAGTTTGGCAGATCTGCCTTTTGTGGGGGCACCAGACCTAACTGCCATTACACAGCACCCTAAAGTAATCAATCAGTCAGCAGAACTGCCCAGCACTTGAAATAACTAAATCAGCAGAACTGCCCCAGGGGAAATCAAAGTAGCTGTCCCTCCATTGCCTTGAACAAACCTCAAGCCTTAAAAAATAAATTAAAAAATCAAAAATAACTCTCACTATAGACAGCATTTATGGAGAGAGGGAAGAGCAGACCTCAAATCCTGAGGCCCCTAAAGGTAAAGCCACTCCAGAAAAAGCCACAAAGAGAGACATAAACTGGACCCCATGTCACAAGGCTTTCTTTGAATATTGCATAAAGGAACTTTAAAGAGAGTTAGAAGAAATATGGGGAAAGGAAATGAGATCATTGCAAAAAAATGGAAAAAATGGAAAAAGAGGGGCAGCTAGGTGGCGCAGTGGATAGAGCACCAGCCCTGAAGTCAGGAGGACCTGGGTACAAATCTTATCTCAGACACTTCCTAGCTGTGTGACTCTGGGCAAGTCACTTAACCCCAATTGCCTTAGCAAAAAAAGCAAAAAAAAAAAAATGGAAAAGAATGCACTTAACACAAAAAAATGTAATTGGCCAATTGCAAATGGAGCTAACGGCAGTAACTGAAGAAAATAATATGTTAATAATTAGAATTTTAAAAATGGAAGTGAATGACTCAACAAGACTTCAAGAATCGGTCAAACCAAAACAAAAAAAAAAAGAAAAAAATTGAAGAAAATATGAAATATCTCCTAGGAAAAACAACTAACCTGGAAAATAGATCTAGGAGAGGCAACCTAATAATTATAGGGCTTCCTGAAAGCCATGATGAAAAAAAAGAACCTAGACATCATCTTACAGGAATTCATAAAAACAAACAGAAGGTAAAATAACCATTGAAATAATCCACCAATAACTTCTTGAAAGAAACCCCAGGAAGAGGGAAAGGAAACCTATTATAATTGAGGGAAAGAAGGGAGGGGGATGAGCATTGTGTGAATTTTAATCTCATCAGATTTGGCTCTGAGAGAACAAAAGGCATATTTTGTATCACAAAGAAACTTGTCTCACCTTATGGGGAAATAGGAGGGAAAGGGGGGGAAAAAGGAAAGGGAAGTGAAAACAGAAGAATTAGGGAAAATATGTAAAAAACAGGATGGGGCTCCAAAAGGGAAGGACTGTTTTAGGGAGGTGGTTATAAAAAGTAAAATACTAGAGAGGAGGGAAGGGCTATAGGAAAGAAAAAAGCGTAATCTAGGGTAAATAAGATGGCAGGAAATACAGAATTAGTTATTGTAACTGTAAATGTAAATGGAATGAACTCTCCCATAAAGCAGAAGCTGATAGAAGACTGCATTAAAAGCAAGAATCCAACAATATGCTGTTTGCAAGAAACACATTTAAAGCACAATAATACATACAGAGTGAAAGAAAAGAGCTAGAGTAGAATCTATTATGCTTCAGGCAAACAAAACAAGCAGGGGTAGCAATCCTGATCTCAGATCAAGTAAAAGCAAAGATAGATCTAATTAAAAGAGACAAGGAAGGAAACTATATCTTACTTAAGGGCACCATAGATAATGAAGCAATATCAATACTAAACATATATGCACCAAGTGGTATAGCATCCAAATTTCTAGAGGAGAAGTTAAGAGATATGCAAAAAAGAAATAGCAAAACTATACTAGTGGGGAATCTCAACCATGCTGTCTCAAGAACTAGATAAATCAAACCACAAAATAAATAAGAAAGACATTAAGGAGGTAAACAAAATGTTGTACAAGTTAGATATGATAGATCTTTCGAGGAACTTAAATGGAAATAGAAAGGAATTTACTTTTTTCTCAGCGGTTCATGGAACTTATTCAAAAATTAACCATGTGTTAGCACATAAAATCTGAATATCAAATGCAGGAAGGCAGAAATAGTAAATGCATTTTTTTTCAGATAATGATGCAATAAAAATCACATGCAATATAAGGTTAGGAGAAAATAGACCAAAAAGCAATTGGAAATTAAATAATCTCATCCTAAAGAATGAATGGGTGAAACAGCAAATTACAGACACAATTACTAATTTCATACAAGAGAATGACTCTAATGAGATAACAGACCACAATTTGTGGGATGCAGCCAAAGCGGTATTAAGGGGAAATTTTATAACTCTAGATGCTTACTTGAAGAAAATAGAGAAAGATAAAATGAATGAATTGGGTTTGCAATTAAAAAAGCTAGAAAAAGAACAAATTAAAAACCCCAATCAAATGCCAAACTTAAAATCCTAAAAAATAAAAGGAGAGATTAATAAAATTGAAAGTAAAAAACTCTTGAATTAATAAATAAAACAAAAGGTGGTTTATTAAAAAAAAAAACAATAAAATAGATGAAGCTCTAGTTAACTTGATTAGAAAAAGGAAAGAGGAAAATCAAATTGCTAGTCTCTAAAATGAAAAGGAAGAACTTTCCATCAATGAAGAGGAAATTAAAGCTATTAGGAGTTACTTTGCCCAATTTTATGCCAATAAATTTGATGACCTAAATGAAATATAGGAATATCTATAAAAATATAAATTGCCCAGATTAAAAGAAGAGGAAATAAATTACTTAAATAGTCCCATTTTAGAAAAAGAAATAAAACAAATCATTAATCACCTCCCTAAAAAATAATTCCCAGGACCAGATGCATTTACATATGAATTCTACCAAATATTTAAAGAACAATTAACTCCAATACTGTATCAACTATTTAAAAAAATAAGGAATGAAGGACTCCTACCAAATTCTTTTTATGACACAGACATGGTACAGATAACTAAACCAGGTAGAACAAAAACAGAAAGAAAATTATACACCAAACTTCCTAATGAATATTGAAGCAAAAATCTTAAATAAAATATTAGTAAAAATATTAGCAAAAATAAAATAAAATGACTACAGAAAGTCATGCCCAGGATAATACACCATGACCAAATAGGATTTATACCAGCAATGCAGAGATGGTTCAATATCAGGAAAACTATTAGCATAATTGACTATATCAATAACAAAATTAACAAAGAACATATGATTATATCAGTATTTGCAGAAAAAGCATTTGATAAAATCAAACATCCATTCCTATTAAAACACTAGAGAATAAAGGAATAAATGGACTTTTCCTTAATATAGTCAGTAGCATCTATTTAAAACCATTAGCTAGCATCATATGTAATAGTCATAAACTGGAACCATTCCCAATAAAATCAGGGTTGATTTTGAAACTTGAAACAAGGTTGCCCACTATCACCATTACTATTCAGTATTGTATTAGAAATACTAGCTTTGGCAATAAGACAAGAAAAAGAGATTAAAGGAATTAGAGTAGGTCATGAGGAAACAAAATTATCATTCTTGCAGATGATATGATGGCATACTTAGAGAACCCTAGCGGATCAACTAAAAAACTATTAGAAATAATCCACAACATTAGCAAAATTGTAGGTTACAAAATAAATCCACATAAATCATCAGCATTTTTATATATCACTAACAAAATCCAACAGCAAGAGATACAAAAAGAAATTACATTTAAAATAAATGTCAATAAATGTAAATATTTGTGAATATATCTGCCAAGGGAAAGTCAGGATGTATATGAGCAAAACTACAAAAAAAAAAAATAACACCACAAGACCTACAAGGAAATCATTCTTCAATTGTTACATCATAAAAGGTTATTAATATATAGTTTTCAGAAGAGGAAATAAAGGCTATCAATAATCATATAAAGTTCTTTACATCATTAAGAGAGAAATGTTAATTAAAGTAACTCTAATGTATTGTCTCACAACCATTAGATTGGCTAAAATGAGAGAAAACTAAAAGTTATAAATACTGCAAAAGATGTGGAAAAATAAGAATATTAACCTACTCTTGGTGGAATTATGGACTAGTCCAATCATTTTGAAGAACAATTTGGAACTATGCCTAAAGGACTGCAACATTGTAAATATTCACGGACTCAGAAATACCACTCATAGGTCTATATGATAAAGAAATGAAAAATAAAGGAATAGGATTCTTGGGTAGACTATATATATATAGATAGATAGATAGATAGATAGATAGATAGATAGATAGATAGATAGAAGCTTTTTTGCCTGTTGTTTTGCAAAGATCTGGAAATTGAGGAAATAAACATGAATCAAAAATGCTGAAAAAGTTATGGTATATTAAATTGATGGAATATTATAGTGCTGTATGAAATGATAATGAGGGTGATATCAGAAACAAACCTAGTTACTAATACAAAGTAAAGTGAGTAGTATCAGAAGAACAATCTACATAATAATAATTGTCAAACTGATTAACTGTTAAAAAACTTATTAACTGTGATTAATATTAAAATTCACAGGGCAGCTAAGTGGTAGAGCAAATAGAGCACGAACCCTGAAGTCAGGAGGACCTGAATTCAGATCTGATCTCAGATACTTAATACTTCCTTCCTGTGTGAGCATGGGCAAGTTACTTAACCCCACTTGCTTCAATTATATATATATATATATGTGTGTGTGTGTGTGTGTGTGTGTGTGTGTGTGTGTGTGTGTGTGTGATTCACTCTAACTCCAAAGAATTTATTAAATAAAATTCTATCTACATCCAGATGGAAAACTGATATACTCAGAGTGCACACTGAATTCTTTTTTTTATCTTGCAAAATTTCTTTTTGAAACATGGCTAAGGTAGATATATGTTTTGTATGACTTTATGTGTATAACTTGAATGGGTGGGGAAGGAGCTAGAAGAAAGACTGAATTCAGAATTTAAAATAAAATTTAAATTTAAAAAAGAATAAGCATCACAAATCACAAGGAAATAGCTCAGTATTAATTGGGGTTAAATAAAGTTGGGTTTCAAATAATCTTGCATAAATTTCCCATGTATATTTGCCTGAGATGTAATAGAGATTTAAGTGATGCTGTCCTGGTCTGTGATGGTTTGATATCAATCTCTGAAACTATTGATTTGAAATAACAGAGGCAAAAGAAGTGCAGTATTTGTGTTCTAGAAATAACCTTTTTTATTGATAGTGGGGGAGTGGTGGAAGGAAGCAACAGAAGAGAATACACACACACACAGACACACACTCAAAGAAAGACAGAGTGTCAGATAGATACAAAGATAGAGATGACAAGAGAGGCAACCTATAGTCCTCGGGGTACAAACAAGAGAAGGACAAATGTGACTGTAGTAGAGAAAATTACATTCCACTTATGGTAGGCTATTGTTGACCTAATGACAAGGTCAAGTATTATCAAAGAGTATGAAATTAATGTTAAGTGGAAATGGCATTTTCATCTGACAGTAATGCCAAGATTTTTAAAAGGAAACTATCTGCTACAATTGGTACAAGACAATAGAAATGAAAAGAAGTAGTTTGTGTAAATTATTTTAAGAGGAAGACTAAACCAGAAAGCTGATATCACATTTCTAAGGAAAATAGTGAACATATAAAAGTAAAAAAATCATATAGATATTTATTAATTATTCTGGTATACTTGGAAGAAGAATCACATTTTAATTTGACTCAATGAGTCATCACATATTTTGCTTTGTATCAATGATAAAGATTATTACATTCAATTATATAAATTATTTTAAATATCAATTTAAAGACTAAAAATAAACCTGTAAACTTATACTGTGAACAAAACAATTGAATGTGTCCTTATTCTGATATATTCCATGATTAATGATCTTTATTTGTGGGGTGTTATTGAAAAGATAGTTGTGAGAGAAGTGAAGCCACGATAGCAGAGTAAAGATAGCAACTCACTCACTCTCTCCCCAAACCATTCCAAATTCCTTTAAATAATGACTCTAAACAAATTTTAGAACATCAGAACACCCCCAAAAAAGTACTAGATTATTTCCCAAGCAGTGGTTGCACCTAATCCCAGAACAGGCTGTGTCAGTAAACTCTGGACCCAGACCCAGCCCCCTACCCAGCCTCATCCAACACTGACCTGCCCCAGCCCTTGTCCCCAGCCTTGGATGGATCCAGCATCAGCAAGATGGGACTAGAGGCTTGTTTTCCTCTGGGCCAAAGAAACACCAGGCAGGACTAGGGAGGTAAGTGGAGAGGGTCTGTGGCCACAGAGTGGAAGTTTGGTGTGCAATTCCAATGCAAGCTATACCAGTGAAACCCCACCCCCAACTTTAGGGGTCATCAGCAAACTAGAATGTTGATTCAACACACTAGATTTTATTGTTCTAGTGGTGTGGGAAGACACCTAACAATTCCAGATAAGAAAAGAGTGCTTGTGGTCAGATTAATAGAAGGATTTCTGAAAACAGCTACACAAAAACTCTGAAGCTTGGAACAGTGCACCCTCAGCCCTGGAAACAGAGGCTTACTTTACCAAAGAGTTAAAACCTACACAATAGACTAGGAAAATGAACAGACAACAAAAAGATTTTTTATTGACCATTGAAAATTATTGTGGTGACAAGGAAGATCAAAACACACACTAAGAATGTGGTAACAAAGTCACAGCTCCTATATCAGAAGTCTTCAAGGAAAATAAGAATTGGGCTCAGGCCATGGAAGAGTTCAAAAGGAATTTTGACAATCAAGTAAGAGAAATAGAAGAAAAGTTTGGAAAAGAATTGAGAGTGGTGCAAAAGGAAATTCAAAAAGAAAATGAGAAGAAGAATGCCTTAAAAAGCAAATTTGGTTAACTAGGAAAGTTACAAAAGCTCACTGAAGATAATAGTTCCTTAAAATTAGAATTGAGCAAATGGAAACTATTTACTTTATGAAAAATCAAGATACACTAAAGCAAAACCAAAAGATGAAAAAGTAGGAAAAAATGAAATGTGTTATTGGAAAAACTACTCTTTTTGAAAATAGATTGAGGAGAGATAATTTTAAAATTACTTGTCTATCTGAAAATCATGATAAAAATATATCCTGAACATCATCTTTCAAGAAATTATCACAGAAAACTGTCATGATACTCCAGAGGATAAAATGGAAATAGAAAAAAATCCACAAATTCCTTCCTGAAAGAGATCCCAAAATGAAAACTCCTAGGAATATTATAGCAAAATTCCAGAATCCCCAGGTCAAGGAGAAAATATTGCAAGCATGCAGAAAGAAACAATTCAAGTATAGTGGAATTACAATTAAGATAACATAAGATTTAGCAACTTCTACATTAAAGAACCAGAGGGCTTGGAATATGATATTCTAAAAAGCAATGGAGCTAGGTTTCCAAACAAGAATCACCTACTCAGCAAAACTGAGTACAATTCTTCAGATGAAAAAGTGATCATTCATTTAAATAGAGGATTTTCAAACATTTGTGATGAAAAGGCCAGAGCTAAATGGAAAATTTGATTTTCAAATACAGCCTTCTGGAGAAGCATAAAGAAATAACCAGGGAAGTGATATCATGAGGAACTTATTAAGATTTATTTGATTACATCTCTACTTAGAAGTATGATACTTATAACTCTTTAGAACTTTCTCATTATTACGGCTGTTAAAATTATATTGACAGAGGGCAGAGATATGAGTTTAATATGAAGGTATAATATCCTTTTTAAAAATGATGAAATTAAGGGGTGAGAAAAATGTATTGGCAGAAAGGGAAAGGAAGAAGTGGAATGATGCAAATTTTTTCCATAAAAAAGGAAATAAAAAGCTTTTACACTGGACAGGAAGAGGGGGAGGAAAGATGGAGAAAGTGAACCTCACTCTCATAAGAATTGGCTCAAAGAGGGAATAACACACATACTCAGTAAGGGGTATAGAAATTTATCTTATCCTATAGGAAAGTAGGAGGGAAATGGGATATGGGAAGGGGTAAAATGATAAGGAATATGGAAGGGTAATAAAAGAGAGGGCATATTAGGAGAGAGAGTGGTTAGTACCAAAAGTGAGGAGGGACAAGGTGAAAAGAGAGAATAAATGGGAGGAAATACAGTTTTCAATATCAATTAACAGATATAGATATAGATATATATAGTCTTATTTCTCAAATTCAGAGAAAACTAAGGACTCCTACCAAACTCTTTTTATGATACAGACATGGTATTGATACCTAAACCAGGTAAAACAAAAACAGAGAAAGAAAATTATAGACCAATCTCCTTAGTGAATATTGATGCAAAAATCTTAAATAAAATATTAGCAAAGAGATTACAGGAAATCATTCCTAGAATAATACATCATGACCAAGTAGGATTTATACCAGGAATGCAGGGATGGTTCAATATTAGGAAAACTATTAACATAATTGACTATATTAATAACCAAACTAACAAAAACCATATGATTATTTCCATAGATGCAGAAAAAGCCTTTGATAAAATCCAACACCCTTTCCTATTAAAAACACTAGAGAGTATAGGAATAAATGAGCTTTTCCTTAAAATGATCAGTAGCATCTATTTAAAACCATCAGCAAGCATCATATGTAATGGAGACAAACTAAAACCATTCCCAATAAGATCAGGAGTGAAAATTATAGACCAATCTCCTTAATGAATATTGATGCAAAAATCTTAAATAAAATATTACCAAAGAGATTACAGAAAATCATTCCTAGAATAATACACCATGACCAAGTAGAATTTATACCAGGAATGCAGGGATGGTTCAATATTAGGAAAACTATTAACATAATTGACTATATTAATAACCAAACTAACAAAAACCATATGATAATCTCAATAGATGCAGAAAAAGCATTTGATAAAATCCAACACCCATTCCTATTAAAAACATTAGAGAGTATAGGAATTGATGGACTTTTCCTTAAAATAGTCGGTAGCATCTATTTAAAACCATCAGCTAGCATCATATGTAATGGTGATAAACTGGAACCATTCCCAATAAGATCAGGGGTGAAACAAGGTTGCCCACTATCACCATTACTGTTCAATATTGTATTAGAAATGCTAGCCTTGGCAATAAGACAAGAAAAAGAGATTAAAGGAATTAGAGTAGGTCATGAGGAAACCAAATTATCACTCTTTGCAGATGACATGATGGTCTACTTAGAGAACCCTAGAGAATCAACTAAAAAACTATTAGAATTAATCCACAACTTTAGCAAAGTTGCAGGATACAAAATAAATCCACATAAATCATCAGCATTTTTATACATCACCAACAAAATGCAACAGCAAGAGATACAAAGAGAAATTCCATTCAGAATAACTATCGATATTATAAAATATTTGGGAATATATCTGCCAAGGGAAAGTCAGGATCCATATGAGCGAAACTACAGAACACTCTCCACACAAATAAAGTCAGATCTAAACAATTGGAAAAACATCAAGTGCTCTTGGATAGGTCGAGCAAGTATAATAAAGATGGCAATACTACCTAAACTAATTTATTGATTTAGTGCTATACCAATCAAACTCCCAAGAGATTATTTAACTGAACTAGAAAAAATAACAACAAAATTCATCTGGAAAAACAAAAGGTCAAGAATTTCAAGGGAATTAATGAAAAAATGCAAATGAGGGTGGCCTAGCTGCACCAGATCTAAAACTATATTATAAAGCAGTGGTCACCAAAACCATTTGGTACTGGATAAGAAATAGAGTAGTGGATCAGTGGAATAGGTTAGATTCAGAGGACAAAATCCTCAATGACAATGGTAATCTAGTGTTTGATAAACCCAAAAACCCAGTTTTGGGGATAAAAACTCACTATTTGACAAAAATTGCTGGGATAATTGGAAACTAGTATGGAAGAAATTAGGCCTTGACCCATACCTAACACCATATACCAAGATAAGGGCAAAATGGATTCATGATCTAGGCATAAAGAATGATATTATAAACAAAACAATGTAGGATGGTTTACCTCTCAGACCTGTGGAGGGGGAAGGAATTTGTGAGCAAAGAAGAACTAGAGGGCATCATTAATTACAACATAGATAAATTTGACTATATCAAGTTAAAAAGTTTTTGTACACACAAAATGAATGCAGACAAGATTAGAAGGCTAGCAGTAAACTGGGAAAATATTTTTACATCCAAAGGTTCTGATAAAGGCCTCATTTCTAAAATATATCGAGAATTGACTCAAATATATAAGAATTCAAGCCATTCTCCAATGGATAAATGGTCAAAAGATATGAACAGACAATTTTCAGACGAAGAAATTGAAACTATTTCCGGTCACATGAAAAAGTGCTCCAAGTCACTATTGATCAGAGAAATGCAAATAAAGACAGCTCTGAGATACCACTACACACCTGTCAGATTGGCTAACATGACAGGAAATGATAATGATAACTGTTGGAGGGGATGTGGGAAAACTGGGACAATGATACATTGTTGGTGGAACTGTGAACGGATCCAGCCATTCTGGAGAGCAATTTGGAGCTATGCTCAAAAAGTTATCAAACAGTGCATACCCTTTGACCCAGCAGTGTTTCTACTGGGCCTATATCCCAAAGAGATTTTAAAGGAGGGAAAGTGACCCACATGTGCAAAAATGTTTGTGGCAGCCCTTTTTGTAGTGGCAAGAAACTGGAAATTGAAAAGATGCCCATCAATTGGAGAATGGCTGAATAAATTATGGTATATGAATGTTATGGATTATTATTGTTCTGTAAGAAATGACCAACAGGAGGATTTCAGAGAGGACTGGAGAGACTTGCATGAACTGATGCTGAGTGAAATCAGCAGAACCAGGAGAACATTATACACAGCAACAAGACTATACGATGATCAATTTTGATCGACATGGTTCTTTTCAACTACGATGTGATTCAAACCAGTTGTTCTGTGATGAAGATAGTCATATACATCCAGAGAGAGGCCTGTGGGAACTGAGAGTGAACCACAACGCAGCATTTTAATGCTTTCTGTGAATATTTCCATGCATTTTGTTTTCCTTCTGAGGTTGTTTTTTTCTTCTTCTCTTTCTAGATCTGATGTTTCTTGTGCAGTAAGATAACTGTATAGATATGTATACATGTATTGTATTTGTCATATAATTTATCCTATCTATCATGTATTAGATTACCTGTCATCTAAGGGTGGGTGGTGGGGGAAGGAAAGGAAAAGCTTGGGAAAAAAAAAGTTTTGTTTGCAAAGGTCAATGTTGAAAGGTCACATATGTTTTGTAAATAAAAAGCTTTATAAAAAAATTCAGATAAAACTGAGACAAATTTATAAAAAAAAAACCCTACACTCCATTGGATAAATGATCTTTTGATCATTTTTTTGGGCCCTGAAGGGCTATAAATGTATACAAATCTTTTGACCTAACAACACTCCTACTTGGCGTGAATACCAAAAGAGATTTGAAAAAAAACAAAAAAAGGAAAATGACCTATATGTACAAAAACGTATTCACAGCAACTGTCTTCTCAGGACAAAAACATTCGAAATTTTAGCCATGCCCATCAATTGGGGAATGAATGGCTCAATTTACTGTGGTATGTGTTTATGATGGAATGCTATTGTTCTATGGAAAATAATGAGCAGGATGCTTTCAGGAAGGAAAAAAAAAACTTAAAATCCTACATGAACTCAAGGAAAGTGAAATGTATTGTATACAAAATAATAGAAATGTGACTAGCTATGAATGATTTTGTATTGTTAGTAGTACAAACATCCGTGACTACTTGAAGAACTTATAAAAATCCTATCTATATCCAGAGAAGGAACTGATTGTGTCTGAATAAAGACTGAAGC
>JAJPUD010007218.1:89757-92257 GCA_023553655.1 Myrmecobius fasciatus | reverse complement strand
TTTTTTCATATTATCATAATAATCATAATCATAATATAATAATTCTAATATCATTAAAAAATCAACCTTCATTCTCTAAGTATATCCATAACAAATATAGTTCTCAAGAGTTTTTTGTTTGTTTGTTTGCTTTTACTATTTTATGTTTCTCTTCAGTTCTTGGTTTGGATATCAATTTTTTTTTAAGTTCTGGTCTTTTCATTAGAAATAGTTGAAATTCACCAATATTATTGAATGCCCATCTTCTTTCCTGAAAGATAATAAGACAATGCTCATTTTAGCTGGATAGCTTATTCTTGGCTGCAATCCCAGTTCCTTTGCTTTTCAGAATATCAGATTCCAGGCCCTTCAGTCCTTTAAGGTGGAAGCTGCCAAGTCCTGAGTGATCTTAATTTGCGGCTCGTTGGTATTCAAATTGTTTTTTTCTGGCTGGTTGCAATATCTTTTCCTTGGTAGGATAGTTCTGAAATTTAGCCATGATATTTCTTGGGGGTTTAATTTTAGGGTTTCTTTCAGAGGGTGATTGGTGGATTGTTTCAATAGTTATTTTACCTTCTGATTCTAAAATATCAGGGCAGGTTTTTTTTTTAAATGATTTCCTGTTAGATGATGTCTAGGTTCTATTTTTTTTTCATCATGGCTTTCAGGAAGCCCTATAATCCTGAGATTATCTCTCCTAGATCTATTTTCCAGGTCAGTTGCTTTTCCTAGGAGATATTTCATATTTTCTTCTATTTTTTTTTCATTTTTTTTGTTTTTGTTTGACATATTCTTGAAGTTTTGTTGAGTCATGCACTTCCATTTGTTCAATTCTAATTTTTAATGTTGTATATTCTTCAGTTACTGTTTTTAAATTCTTTTGCAATTGGCCAATTATATTTCTTGTTCATTGAATTCTTTTTCCATTTTTTCCATTTTTCTTGCAATGATCTCATTTTGTTTCCTAGTATTTCTTCTAATTCTCTTTTAAGATCCTTTATGCAATCTTCAAAGAAAACTGTGTGACATAGGGTCCAGCTTATGCCTCCCTTTGGGGGATTTTTCTGGAGTTGCTTTATCTTTAGGGACCTCAAGATTTGAGGTCTGCTCTTCCCGCTGTCCCTAAAAGCTGTCTATGGTGAGGGGTTTTTTTTGTTTGTTTGTTTTGTTTTGGTTTGGGTTTTTATTCATTTTTTTAAAGGTGCGAGGTCTGTGCAAGGCAAAGGAGTGACAACTCTTTTAATTTCCCCTGGAGCAGTTCTGCTGATTGAGTTACTTCAGGTGCTGGGCAATTCTGTTGATTGATTGATTGATTGCCTTAGGATGCTGTGTAATAGCAGCTAGGTCAGGTGCTCTTCAGGGGTTCAGTGGTTTACAATCTACCCCCCACAAAAGGCAGATTTGACAAACTGCTTACAATAAGGACAGATTGGCCCAAGAGGCCCACAGAAGTCTCCCAGATGTATGGAAACCACAATGCTCCAATTCCTCCTCCAGATCTTTGCTGCAGTCTTCCTGTGCTGCAGTCTGGATTTGGCATACCAACCCCCTGCTCAATTAAAACACACCTTTTTTGAAATTCTTCCAGGGTATCTTCCTCTAGAAATGTGTTGTATTCCAGATATTGTGGATTTTTTTACTTCAAAACCACCCTAGAAACTTCATCTGTGGTTGGTTTGAGGGAAGGTTAGAGGAGGTTACAGAGAGTTGTGTCTTATCTCCACCATCTTGGCTCCACCCCAGAAGTCCTGGTTTCTATTGTTTTTTGAAAATAAATTTGATTCATATCTCTATATATTTAAAAAAAAATTAGACCTTTATGAAAGAAACTTGCTCTAGTTTTCCCTTCATTCTCAGCTTTTTTTTCTGATTGACTAAGTTTTTCTGAAAATTTAAATATTTTGTTTAAGAAAATTATTAACTTTACCTATTGTGAACATCTGTATCTATTGTTTGGTTATGAACTCATCTCTTTTCTAAAGGTCTAACAGGTATTTTCTTCCATGAATCTTTAATTTACTTCTATTACCCTTAACATCTAAGTCATGTGACTATTTAGAATTGATTTTTATCTCTGGTGTAAGATGTTACTGTACCTAGTTTTTGTCAGAAAACTTTGCAATTTTACCAGAAAATTTAAGCAAATAAGGATTACTTGCTCCAGTACCAAAGATCTTTTGGATTTATCAAACATTGGGCTACAATATTCATTTGTTTCTCTACATAGTTTTCTTAATCTTTTAAAATAATCAATCATTCTACTTTCCCTCCAGTAGCAAATTTGCTTTAACTCTTTGCAATATAGTTTGAGATCTGGGGGGCGGAGCCAAGATGGCGAACTGCGAACAGCTTTCTCTCTGAACTCCCTCGGACATTCCCCCAACCCAGACAAAGTAAGCTTTAAAACTGGTTTCCGAGTGAGGTCCTCGCCAAGCATTTGGACTACAACGCACTTCTATAAAAGATCTACCTTGAAAGAACTCCGGAGAAGGTTAGCCTCAGGGGAAATCGGCCGCTGGTC
>JAJPUD010007218.1:60910-79757 GCA_023553655.1 Myrmecobius fasciatus | reverse complement strand
TATCTTGGCTTTTACTTAATCTGAGATAAGGATTGCTACCCCTGCTTTTTTTTTTTTTTTTGTTCACCTGAAGCATAATAGGTTCTGCTTCAGCCTTTTACCTTCATCCTATATGTGTCACTATGTTTTATATATGTTTCTGGTAGAAAACATATTGTGGGATTCTGGTTTTTAATCCAGTCTGATATCTGCTTTCGCTTTATGGGAGAGTTCATCCCATTCACATTCACAGTTAGAATAACTAATTCTTTATTTCCTGCCATCTTATTTACCCAAATTATGTTTTCCCCTTTCTTTTCCCTTTTATCCCTTCCCCCCTCCTCAGTACTTTGCTTTTGATGACCCCCTCCACAAAAAATTCCTCCACCCTTTAGATCCCCTCCTCCTTTTTTTTAACTCCTTTCCCCTGATTCTTCCATTTTCCCTTCTAATAGTTTATCCCTTTCTTTTCCTAATTTCTATCCCACTTCCCTCTAGCAGCAGACAAGTTTCTAAGTGAAAACAAGTGTCTGATTTACACTTTTAGAACCCAACCTGATGAGAGTAAGATTTACAAAATGCTCATCTCCCTCCCCTCTTTCTCTCTATTATATTAGGTTTTCTTTGCCTCTTCAAGAGATTTTACCTTTTTTTAACCTCCTTTTTTTTAGATCTTATTTTCCCACTTTTTTCCTTCTTTTCCCCAGTATGACAACCTTTCCCTCTCTAGTTTCCTTTTTCATATTATCAAAGTAATATCTAGTTAATTATACCCCCAAACTTTAAGCATCCCCCTAGGAGAAATAAAGTTCTCAAGAGTCCTTTCCTTTTTACCTTTTTATGCATCTCTTGAGTTCTGTGTTTGGAGGTCAAATTTTTTGTTCAGATCTGGTCTTTTCATTATAAATAGGTGAAATTCACCTATATCATTGAATGAGCATCTTCTTCCATGGAGGATAATGTTCATTCTAGCTGGATAGGTTATTCTTGGCTGTAATCCAAGTTCCTTTGCCTTTTCAGAATATCTGGTTCCAGGCCCTTCGATTCTTCTATGTGGAAGGCTGAAAGATCTTGTGTGAGTATAATTATTGATCATCGATATTTGAATTGTTTCTTTCTAGCTGTTAGCAGAATCTTTTCCTTGGTTCAATAGTCCTGAAATTTAGCCACGATATTCCTTGGGGTTTAGATTTTGGGGTCTCTTTCAGGAGGTGATCAGTGAATTCTTTCAATGGTGATTTTGCTTTCTGATTCTACAATCTCAGGGCAGTATTCTTTTAGGATTTCCTGGAAGATAGTGTTTAGATTCTTTTTTTCATCATGACTTTCAGGAAGTCAAATAATCCTCAGATTACCTCTCCTAGATCTAATTTCCAAGTCAGTTGTTTTTCCTAGGAGATATTTCATGTTTTCTTCTATTTTTTTTTGTTTTTGTTTGAGTGATTCTTGAAGTCTTATTGAGTCGTTCACTTGCATTTCTTCAATTCTTATTTTTAAAGTGTTGTTTTCTTCAGTTACCTTTTTAAGTTCCTTTTATAACTGGCCAATTAAATTTATTTGTTCATTGCACTCTTTTTCCACTTCACTAATTTTATTTTTCAAAACATCGGTGTCTTTTTCATATCTCTTTTGCAGGGAATTGTATCTTTTTTGAAAGCCATTTTATCCTTCTTGCACTGATTGTAATTTATTTACCCATTTATCCTCCAGCTCTCTTTTGATATTCTTTATGCAGTCTTCCAGAAAGGCCTTTTGAAAAGGGGACCAGTGATGGTCCTTAATAACTTCCTCTGGGCTTTTGTCAAAAGGAACCTCAGGATCTGGGGTCATATCTTCTTTCTCTCGATTAAAGGTGTCTATGGTGAGAGCTCTCTTTTGCTTCTTCATTTTTTTTTAAGACAGCGTGGATGTCTCTTTAAAGTTCAGAAAAAAAAAAAAAAAAACAGCAGCTGAAGTTCTTTGCCCTGGGGCAATTCGGCAAATTAACTTAAGGTGCTGAGCTGGTGGGGGCTAGGACTAAGTCTGAATTACTCCTTAAACAAGGCAAGTCTGACAGAACACCTGCCCCGGATCAGGGCAGAGTGTCCCAAGTGCCTCAGATAAACTCCAGGTGTTTGGAGTTTGGAGCTTGGAGTTTCTGCCATGATGAGCTGAGTCCCACCCTCACTTCTGGCCTACACCAAGTCCACAGTTTAGACCTCTGTCCAAGTTAAACAAACTTGATATGAAGTTCTTCAGAAAGCAGTGTCCAAATATTTCTGGATTCATTGAACTGAAGATCAGTTCAGAGGCTTATTTTATTGTTGATTTGAGAAAAGATCGGAGGAGAACGTAGAGATTCATATTTTCACTCTGCCAGCTTGGCTCCGCCCCCCGAGAATAGCATTTTTAATTCATTTTTAAAGCTTGAAGTCTGTTTAAAGCAGAGCAGTGAAAGCTGCTTTAATTTTCCTTGGGGCAGTTCCACTTATTGACTTCTGGTGCTGGGCTATCAGGCTAGGTCAGACGTTTTCAGTGGTTTACAATTTACCTTTTACAAAAGGCAGATCTGCCAAAGCATCTGCCTGCAACCAGGGCAGAGTGACCCAAGAGACTCACTGAAATATCTCAGCATCTTAGAAACTGCCTTGTTCTGAACTCTAGCCAGCTTCCTGCCCTGTCTCTTGGAGTTGACATCTGAGCTCAGCAAACTGACTCCCTGTCTGACTGAAACAGACTTGTTCTGAAGCTCTTTCAAGGTAATTTGTGCTGGAAATGTGTTGTACCCGAATATTTGGGGATGCTTTGACTCCAGAACCAGTTAAGAGACATAATCTGCTATTGGTTTGAGAGAAGTTCAGAGGAGGTCACAGAGAGTCATATACGCTCTCCATCATCTTGGCTCTGCACCCCCCTCTTCAATCTTTAAGATGATAACATTGCTTATAAACAACACCCTCCTACACAATTTTTTTAGAAACTTAGATCTGGTAATTTACAAATTTAAGAGGGCTAATGTTGCCCAATAACTCTTTTTTCTTTTGTTAGAAAGTTGATTCCTAAGATCACACTACCCAGGAAATCTAACTCCTCCAATCCATCCAAAAGCAATGAGTTTAGGATTTTTTAACCCTTCTTCAGAAAGCTAGGATTCTTATCTAGTTTCCTTCCCATGGCTGTCATCATTTTAGTGGAGTGGTTATGCTACTATCCTTCCAAAGTAGGGGATAGGAATTTGAGAGTCAGGAATATTGTCAGAGTAAGCCAGTAAACTTTCTTATCTATGTGCATACACCCAGCAATACATAGCTCCCTGGGTTAAGGGAGTATAATAGAATTTATTATTAACGAAAACTTCAGTAAGCATCTAGAAAAAGAAGGGACAGCATGACTTCATCTATGTCATTTCATGCATGTCAAAAAAAGTCACTTCAAACTAAACTTTTCTCTTCCTTAAATCTTTTAGTACCTCTTCTGTTTCATGAAGATTGATTTATGTTTTCTCTATCATGACTCCCTTTGAAATCCAGACTCATCACACTTAGAAAACATCATTCTGACTTGTTGACCAGCCACATTAAATTATGTAAACTGGAGGTAGGTGAAGACACTACACAGGCTAAGTGGCATATGATTGTTGAATATTATTTTTTACATTTGTAAAATTTACAAATTTTAAGTGTTGAACAAAAAATATATCACACCTTCTAACATTGGACCAAAACATTCATGGGATGGGCCTAAGTCAGTTCTCAATTGAGAGGAAAACTGTATCTATAATTCTGAGAAGTGAATAAATCAAATGAAATTTACATCTGACCTTGAGTAACTCTGCATGATTTGGAAGTGTTCAATATTACCCATTGCCTTGCCAATTAAAAAAAATCTTAAATAGTATTTTAGTTTTTATTTTCTGAGCATACACTTATATGTTGATGGAGAGGAGAAAATTAGAATTATATCATGTGGAAGAACAGCTAGAATTAGATATCTAAAAATTCTAAAATGACTAATCTGTAAAACAAATGAGCTAAATTTTAATAAGCAAATTTATCGTGCATATATATATATGTATATATATATAACACATATATATATAAACATGGACCAAGTTATATTGATTTTACTGATGAAAATTAAAATAAACAATTGATTAAAAACTACCTCCATAAATATGGAGAGAAAGCAGAGGCATGATTTTACTGATATATAGAATTCTGATTCAACAATGCAGTTCATCACTTATTATGTCCTTCATAATTTTGATGAACTGTCTGAGGAACTGAAAGATTAAAGCTATTATATGGTACAGTTAGAACTTAAACCCTATTTTCATGGTTGCAAGGCTGATTCTCTAGCCATTGCTATGTATATGTATGTAAATACATATAACTATATATACATTTATATTCACACATTTAAAACATATTATAAACATATACACACATATTAATAAAAAGTTAGGAATTATAATTTTATGGACAAATGTATATTACATAAGCATATTATATATACTAATATTTGTGTATGTGCTTAATATAGCACATATAGAGATATGCATGTTAAATATCTAATATTAATATTTGGTTTATACAAAAACAACTTCAGAACAAAATATTACTACTGCATACCTTAAGAAATTATTGTAACCAATATCAACTATTGACCAGAATAAAGATAAGGTGGAAATCTCTAAATAGATGTTTAAAAATTGCTCACAAAGGATAAGAATTGGAGATCAAAGGGATGCTCATTAATTGGGAAATGAATAATTAAGTTGTAGTACATGATTGTGATGGAATTTTATTCAATATAGGAAATGATAAGCAGAATGATTTCAGGAAAACCTGGAAAGACCTTCATGAACTAATGCTAGGTGTAATGAACAGAATCAGGAGAATATTGTACAGAGTAACAGCAAAATTGTGTGATAACGATTGTGAATGATTTAGCTATTCTCATCAATACAATCTCAAAGAACTAATGATGAAGTGTACTGTCTGCCTCCAGGGGAAAAAATAGAACAGAAGCATACCATTTTCATTTTCCTTATTTTTTTTTTACTTTTTTTGGTCTTCTTACACAAAAAGACTAATATGGAAATATTTTATATGATTGCACATGTTATATATAACGTATCTGCTTACTCTCTCTGAAAGGGGATGAAGGGAAGGATGTGATGTAAAAGTCAAAACTTGAAAATAAAGGTTAAAAGTTGTTTGAATACATAATTGGGAAAATAAAAGAAATTAAGAATTGGAAAATATTTAAGAGGAATTTCTCAGAAAATAGAATATTTATTCAATACTTTTTTGTTTGTTTATTTCTAAGGATACAATATTGTCATCTTGTGATTTTGTGATAGATTACAGGTTTAGTTTTTAAAATTTCTTATTTCTTTTCTTTAGGAGGAAAAAATTTTGAAAGTCCAGAGGAAACAGAAAGAATTATCTTCCAAGATCTGGGATCAGCATAGAAATACAAAGTTACTTGTATTCTTCATAGGGAAAAAAGAATACTGCATAGTATAATAATATATGGAGTAAGCAATAATATTGTCTTTTACCTGCTAAGAAATATGCAGGCATTTATTTTGTCGAGTTTTGCATTTTTTTTTATTCATGACAATCTATTTTCTCTTTGGCACTTTAATTTCCTGACTTTCCTACTTTTTACCCTTAGCTTCATCCCTATACTCTATTTCATATCTGAAACTTTTCTTCTTCCATTATTTATCAGCTTTTTCTTCAAGTATCTTATCTCGTCTACTCGCTTCATCTGTTTTCAGTCCCATAACCATTTCCTTTCCTTATATTTTTCCTCATGAATTTTGTTTCTTCTTTTTTTTTTGCTGTTTCTGATATCTCAGTGGTAGCTATAACTGTGATATTGGCACCAATCACTAATCAGTCACTAATCTCCCTCAATGAATACTCATGTGTGTATGTGTATATATATATATATATACATTTATATATACATACATATATATATATATATATATATACACACACATACACACATTTTCTTTCTTTTTTTTAAGGCTTAGCATACATTAAGTAAGAAACCCCTCCTGTTTTCCCTTTCCTCACTCTCTGTCCTCACATATTAGTGATCACTTCCATCTGAGGTTACCTTTCATTTATTCTGCATGCATCTTGCATGTACATATTTATTTGTATACTATTTCCTTGACTGGAATATGAGTTCCTTTGGGAGCAGCTGGGTGGTGTAGTATATAGAGCACTAGCCCTGAAGTCAGGAGCACCTGAGTTCAAATTTGGTCTCAGATATTTATTTCCTAGCTGTGTGACCCTAGACAAGTCACTTAACCCAATTGCCTCAGGACAAAAAAAATAGGAATATAGTTCCTGGAGGGCAGGGGTAATGTTTTTGCTTTTCTGTGGATCCTCTGTGTTTGGCACATTGTAACTGCTTAATAAATGTTTGATGTCTGACTATTTACTTATTTTCATTTCTTTTTACTTCAGTTGCTGTGGTTATTCTGCCTCTGTTTTTAATTTCTTTCAGTAACAGGAAATTCATGATTTCACAATATATATTTTGGAGAGTGTGTTTATTCAAACAAGTTGAAAGAAATTTCTAGTTTAATCCATTCATTTTGTGGAGGAGACTGAAATTTCAAGAAATTATAGCATTTTTCCATGTTGCATTTCAAACTGTCAGGAAAGTTTTTGAAGTCAATGATGCATACATGCATATATACACAAAAATATATAAAATATGTAGACATAGATAGATATAGATATAGTTATAAAACTCTATATATGTATATATATTTATATATACACACATATATATGCATGTATGTGTGTATGTGTGTATACTGAACCATAAACACACACATACATACACACTTTGGTTTTATTTTTCCTTTTTTGGGGTTGCACATTAAGTCATTTAAGGTAAACCTAATCTATTTTTTTCAAAATTACAACATATCAAATGTTTGGGAAAAAATCAAGAAATGGTGCTGATTGAATCTACTATAAATCTATTTTTTAACATGAACTAAAATCTCTCAATAGCAATGTAAAGTGTATTCCTCCATAATTAATTCAATATGCAGCTATTCACAAAGGCTGTTCCTAATCTTCTTTCTTTTTTCCTCCCAGAATCTTCAATTGCACTCTCTCCCTCACACTCTGAGCTGAGGATCTTGTTTCACTTTTCTGGAAAAGACTTGGTTATGTATGTCTCAAAACTAAGCTTTTTTCCTCCCTATTCTCAGTGTCCTATCTTACCAAGGCTAATGCTTCAACAGCAATCCTTCCTCCTATTCTTCCCTGTCTTCTCCAACAAATTTCACTTGTCTTCATATTCTCTATTGTTTTTAAACTCCATCTACTGATTCCTTCTCTACTGCTTGCAAACATGCTCATGTCTTCCCCTACTAAAAATAATAAAATTTCATTTAAATTAACTATTCCTGTTCGCTATCACTTAAATTGAAACTCCTCAAAAAAATGCTTTTTTCTAACTGGTGTCACTTCTCTCTCATTTCTAAATGTTTTTCAATATGGTTCTTGACTTCACAATTTAACTGAAATGATGTACTCCTAAATCTTTTAAATGTCAAACCTAGTGACCTTTTCCTCAAGCCTCAGTCTTCTTGACTTTTCTGCAACTTTTGACTCTCTTTTAGAAACACATTGTTTAAATTTTCATAATACTCCTTTCTCTGGTACTACTCTTGTCAGATTGTTTCTTCTGATTCTCTTTTGTTCTATCTGGAATTCAGGTTACATCTACTAAAATTATTAGTGGACTCATTCTGAATACTGTGAGTCCTCTTTCTGTTTTCTTGTGATGATCTTAACTGTTCCCATGGATACCATTATTATGTTTCTGCAGATTATTCTCAGGTTTATATTTCCATCATGAATAGGTATCCTTTATAATCTACCTTTCCATTTGTTTAGCTATAGTCACACATCTCTACTTGTCCTTTGGACATCAAGATAACATGTTCCATAGGCATTTAAAACACAGCATTTCTAAAACAGAACTCATTGTCCATGTAAGGCTCCCTTCTTCCCAACTTCATTACTAATGTCAAGAGCATTGGTAGCCTCCCACTTACTGAGACTTTTTCCTTTAGTGTCTTCATTAACCTTTCATTTTATTCATCCCACAAGTCCAAACCATTACTAAAATCTTGTTGTTTCTACCTTCACGATATCTTTAGCAAAAGTATCTTCTGTTCACACAGTCAACCTCTAGTTCTTGCTTTCATCAGATCTTACCTGGATTATTGCAATAATCCATCTAATTGATACTACTTACTCATGACCCTACCCATTTTCCTTTCATCTCCCAAAGTAATTTCCCCAATATACAGATCTGAAAATGTCACTCTCCTCTTAAATTCAGGGCTTCCTATTACATTTAAGATCAAATACAAAAGCTGCTGACATTTAAAGCTCTTTACAACTGGTTTTCTTTATATTTCAGTTTTCTTATACTTTCTTTTTCTTCCATGCTCTCTTCTATCTAGCCTATCTACTATCTACACGAACCTATTTTCTGTTTCTTACACATAATATTCTATGCTATATCTATGTGATTATGGGTCAGGTATTCCCTTTTGGGGTTTTCTCTCTCTGTCTCATTTTTTAAATTCATTTCTATTGAATTCTCTCACTTTCTTCAAGGCAAAATTCAAATTCCACTTACTGAAGTGGAATTTCCTTATTTTTACAAACTGCTAGTACATTTCCCTCCAAACTTGCCTTCCATCTATTCTTCATATATCTTGCATATATCTAGTTATTTTCATGCTTTTTTTAGGTTCTTGAGGCCACAGACTATTTTAAGCTTTTTTGTATCTCAATCCTTAGCACAGTTTACTATAGTACACAGCAAATGTTAATAAATGCTTGTTAACTGCCTACCTAAGAGTTAATTCTTTTTCTCTATCAAATTTGTTTATTCCTCTAAAATAAGTAAGTTATCTCTTGTTATATTAAAAAAATTACTTCCAAAGTGTATAACTTCAGTATTATAATGAATTCATTATTTAAAAAATAAACAGAAAAATGCATTTCTATATTTTGGGTTTATTTAATTGTTTTCAGAATTTTCAAGAACAATGTTTTAGCTTTTGTTTTATGTTAAATTACCACTTTTTTAAAGCTTTTTATTTGCAAAACATATGCATGGGTAATTTTTCAATATTAACCCTTGTAAAGCCTTTTGTTACAAATTTTTCCCTCCTTCCCCCCACCATCTCCCTTAGATGGCAAGTAGTGTAATACATGCTAATTATGTTAAAATATATGAAAAATCAAATATATGTATACATATTTATAAATTATCTTGCTGTACAAAAAAAAATCGGATCTACAAGGAAAAAAACCTGAGAAGGAAAACAAAATGCAAGCAAACATCAACAGAGAATGTGAAACTGCTGTGTTGTGATCCAAAATCAGATCCCACAGGCCTCTCCTTGGCTGTATATGAATTTCTTCATCACTGAACAATTGGAACTGGTTTGAAACATCTTATTGTTGAAGAAAGCCATGTCCATCAGAATTGATCATCGTATACTCTTTTTGTTGCTGTGTGTAATGATCTCCTGGTTCTGCTTATTTCACTTAGCATCAGTTCATGCAAGGATAGCTACCCCTGCTTTATTATGTTCACCTGAAGCATAATAGATTCTCCTCCAGCCCTTTACCTTCCTTCTGTATGTATCTCTAAGCTTTAGATGTGTTTCTTGTAAACAATATATTGTAGGATTCTGGCTTTTAATCCAGTCTCCTATCCACTTCCATTTTATGGGAAAGTTCATCTCATTCACATTCACAGTTAAAATAACTAATTCTGTATTTCCTGCCATTTTATTTACCCAAAGTTGTGTTTTTCTCTTTTCTTTCAATTTACTTCCTTTGCCCCTCCCCAGTATTTTGCTTTTGATAACCACCTCTGTCAAGCAGTCCTTCCCCCTTTAGAGCCCCTCCACACCTTTTTAACACTTTTTAAAGAATATGACTGATTTTGATTCTAAACCCTCCCTTTATATTGTATAAGAATCAGATAAACTGAATAGAAAATTATTTTTCCATAAATTAGAACATTTTGAAATCTGTGTTTTGTATTTAAGATAATTGTTAAGATAATGCTAAAGTGATATTTTTGTTTTTATATTGGAAGTTTTAGCTTCGGAATACCCTTTTCAAATAATATAATGTAAACACCAATATTTTGGTAAGATATGTTTATCTCCTCACCTCTGTCACATGTAAAATTTTGTTCTAATAAAAAAAAAAGAATGGATAATTTATATAGTCTTCCCAATCTTATTAAAATCCTTACACACAAATGATCAATAAGAACAGTATATTAGCTTGCTACAGCAGTAGGAAGTCCATTGGGAGTCCCTTTTCTGCTATTCTTAAGAGCAGGACTTTTTTGCTAAGCCTTCAATCACACTTTTCTCTTGTCTGCCACTTTAGCAGAAAATTATAGGCGTTGGCCTGGACAATAGAGTTCACTTAAGATCTCCAATTCTTTTACTTTCTTCTTCCCTATTTACTACCCCTCAGTTTTGTGAAGTGAAGGATAAAAACTAGAACTTTCCCCAATTCATGTTAAAGGCCACTTAAAAATATTCTACATGACTCTAGTATTTATAATACCTTTGGCATAAAAGTGTCCTATTTTCCACTACCCTCTCTTTTCTTCTATTTATGTTCCATGGAGGAAACACTTTGGGGGGACCAGACAATTGGTATATGATTATAATTTCTCTCATTCCATTCCATCCAATCAATAAAGCAATTAAGCAAACTGCTTATCATCTATCAATCTCTGGTAGATACTGACAATACAAAAATCAAACTGAAACAACCTGCTCTCAAGTAGCTTATAGACAATTCAACCAAGAATATTGGTTAGTTTGGTCATATTGGGGCAACTTTAGGCCATCCTCCAGCCAACCACCCCTTGAAGGAGATGGTGAAGGATAAGGAGTCATAATTCTAATGCCCTGTATTACTAAAAAGCTTTGTCAGCTATAAAAAACAGATAGTCATTATGATATTAGTCTGGTCAAAAACAAACATACAAAAAAGAAAAGACAAAAATCCTAACCTGAGACATTTTTCAAAAAGATTTGACAAAACACTTAACTATAACTTATGCGAGTAAATTCTGATGATATATCTTTTTTAAGGAATTGGGAACAAAATAAAATTTAAAGCAATGAAATTCTCTTGTTCTTTCAAATACACATACTTACTGGAGAAGTCTAGAGTGCACCATTCTTCTTCCTATAATGATTTTTAATCAATTTCTAGTGTTCAAAAGGAATTTTATAAAAACACATATATTATTTATAATTTTAATTGAACTAGTCATCCTTAAATTTGAAACAAAAGAATTTATATCTTCAATATGATCTTTATGTCCTTACATATATTTAATGATCATTAGAAGACAAAAGGTGACTCCATGAAAACAGTTACTGTGGTTGTTTTTAAGTGGGAATTCATGTTATTTCAGTTGTGTGATGGCCTAGATAAATTTTTGAGGGCTTGCCCAAAGAATCAGATATGACATTATTTGTATGGCAAAATATAATCTGAATTACAAATCATTGACTTACATAATTTATTTGAAAGAAAAAAATATTTCCAAGTTAGAGGTAATTGGCACTAGACTAGACTGTTTGAGAGGCAGTGTTGGTGAGAGGAAGGCACACTGAAATCAGCCTTAGAGAAAATATGCATTTGAATCCCAGCTTTCTTCAGTACTAACCATATGACTTTGGAAAAAGGATTTTCTCTTTTTTTATTACCAGTTACCTTATTTGAAAAATTATAGAGAAATAAAGGTAGGAAAATACATTAAGCCTATGATCCTATGAGCATCTATAATAAATAATATAATATATATGAAATATATAAATATATATAAAAGTTAAAATATAAAATAATTCACCACACTTGACATGTTGTTGATCATGTTGGAACAATTCAATTTGAGTACCAGTTTCATGATTTCTGTAATTTCATTCCCTTAAATAGTAACTGGCATTTATATGGCACTTTAAAATTTGCAGACCATATTGTACGTTAATTTATTTCAGTGTCACAACTTTGCTGTATGTTTAACACTGTGTGGCTGTTATTATCCCAATTTTATAAATGAGAAAAGTGAGTCTCATTTAAGTTTAATGGTTTTGTCTATAGTCACACACTTTGACAATCAACATATACTAAAGTATTTTACTATATGCTAGACATCTTTTCTAGATGCTATAGATATGAAGGAATGAAAAAAATAAATCTTTGCCTCAATGATCTTACATTCAACTGACATAATACATATGTAAACAACTAGGTACTCAGAAGAGTAGGACATTGCATTTATAGCATGTATACTATATTTTAGCGCTGTGGTAAGCACTTTTTTTTTTCCCTGATATATTCCATTTCTTCTTCCAGCAGCTTTGGCTGGTGGATATTATTATTTCCACATTACAGTTGAAGAAATCGAGGGTGAAGAGGTTACTTATTAAGGACTTTGAACATCAGAAATAGGACTTATTATTTGACTCTGGAGATTAGATAGAGAACCATTAGAGTTTATTGAGTATATGCTTTTGTATTTTGGATTTAGAGAACTGCATGAACATGCTATGCATAGAAAAAATGAAGAAGCAAAGGTTGGAGCAAAACAAATGCTTGATGAAGACTGAAGTATGCTAATATTTTTTATTAAAAATTTTTATTTGCAAAACATATGGATGGGTAATTTTTCAATATTGTCTCTTGCAAAGCCTTCTGTTCTAAATTTTAATCTCCTTCCCCTCCACCCCCTCTTGTAGATGGCAGTTAGTCCAATATGTTAAAATTAACTATGTTAAAATATAAGATAAATCCCATATATATATATATATATATGTATACCTATTTATACAGTTATCTTCGTGTACAAAAAATTGGATCTATAAGAAAAAAAAAACCTAAGAAGGAAAACAAAATGCAAGCAAACATCAACAGAATGCATGAAAATACTGTGTTATGCTCCACACTCAGATCCCACAGGATTCTCTCAGGGTGTAGATGGCTTTCTTCATCACTGTGCAATTGGAAGTGGTTTGAAACATCTCATTGTTGAAGAAAGCCATGTCCATTGGAATTGTTCATTGTATAGTCTTGTTGCTGTGTATGTTGATCTCCAGGTTCTGCTCGTTTCGCTTAGCATCAGTTCATGCAAATTTCTCCAGGTCTCTCTGAGATCATCTTGTTGGTCATTTCTTACAGAACAATAATATTCCATGACATTCATATATCATAATTTACTCAGCCATTCTCCAACTGATGGGCATTCACTCAGTTTCCAGTTTCTAGCCACTACAAAAAGGGCTGCCACAAACATTTTTGCACATGTGGGTCCCTTTCTCTCCTTTAAGATCTCTTTGGTATATAGACTCAGTAAAAACATTGCTGGGCCAAAGGGTATACACAGTTTGATAACTTTTTGAGTATAGTTTAAAATTGCTCTCTAGAATGGTTGGATCAATTTACAGTTCCACTAACAATGTATCAGTGTCCCAGTTTTCCCATATCCCCTCCAACATTCATCATTATCTTTTACTGACATCTTAGCCAATCTGACAGTGTGTAGTGGTATCTCCGAGTTTTCTTACTTTGCATTTCTCTGATCAATATTTATTTGGAACACCTTTTCATATGACTAGAAATAATTTTAATTTCTTCATCTGAAAATTGTCTGTTTATATTCTTTGGCTATTTATTGACTGGAGAATGGCTTGAATTTTTATAAATTTGAGTCAATTATTTATATATTTTAGAAATGAGGCCTTTATCAGAACCATTTGTTCAATTATAATTTTATAGTGTATTATTTTCTTTAGTTACCTTTTTAGCTCCTATTGTAATTGGTCTATATAATTTTTTTGTTCATTGCACTCATTTTCCATTTCACCAATTTAGTTTTTCAATGAATTGGTATCTTTTTTATAACTCTCTTAAAGGGCATTATATGCTTTTTCTTTTCCTTCTTGCAATGATCTCATTTCATTTCCCCATTTTTCTTCTAACTCTCTTTTAAGATTCTTTATGCAATCTTCCAGGAAAGCCTTGTAAAATTGGGACCAGCTCATGTCTCCTTTGCGGCTTGCTCTGGAGTTGCTTTGTCTTTAGGAACCTCAGGATCCAAGGTCTGTTCTTTTCTCTTTCCATAATAGCTGTCTATGGTAAGAGTTCTTTTTTGTTTTTTGTTTTTATTTTTTATTCATTCTTTAAGGATTAAGGTCTGTTCAAAGCAAAGGATTGACAGCTGCTTTAATTTGCCCTGGGCAGTTCTATTGATTGATTTCAGGTACTTGGTAATTAGGGCTAGATACTGCATTCTTCCTGGACTCAATGGTTTATAATTTACTTTTTACAAAAGGCAAATCTGCCAAACCACCCTGCTTGCAACCAGGACAGGGTAGCCTAAGAGGATCACAGAAGGCTCCTAGGTCCCTGGAAACTGTAATCATCTGAATCCTGGTCCTGGCTTCCTTCCCTGTCTCCCCATGCCGCTGTCTGGACTCAGCAAACTGTCTCCCTGCTCTATTGAAACAGACATGTTCTGAATTTTTTCCAGGGTAACTTCTTCTTGGAATGGGTTTTAGTGGTGCTTTGACTCCAAAATCAGTCGGTTTGAGAGAAGGTCAGAGGAAGTCACAGAGAGACAAGAGTCTGCTCTCCACCATCTTGGCTGCTAATTTTATTTAAACAATATGACATCTATTCCTACTACTTATGAAAATCAGTGAGTAATCAGAGAAGAAAGAACATTTTACCATTCTCACTTTTTCACAAGCATAGTGCCATATGAGACTTGTCCAACTACCTGTTTTTGTAATGATACAAGTTACATTTAAATTCCTCTATTACATTTATTTATAAAATTTTAGAGTTCTACATCCTCTTCTTTATTCCCAGGCACAATTAAGAAACCTCTTATGAAGTTATATAAAACATTTCCATAAAAGTCCAGTTGTGAAAAAAAAAAATTAGATCTTCCACCCTAATAAAAATAAAAAATCCTCAAGAAAAAAATTGAGAGAGAGAATAAGAAAGAATGCTTCAGTCTGTATTCTGTCACAATCAGTTCTTTCTCTGAGTATAGATTGGATTTTTTTCATCAGAAGTTCTTCATTGTAGTTGTGGATGATTTAACTGCTGAGAACAGCAAAGTCATTCACAGCTGGTCATTCAGGAACATTGCTATTACTTTGTATACTTTACATTCCATTTTGCTTGAGTTCATGGAGAACTTTTCAGGTTATTTTTTTTCCATCCTGAGAGTATTCTGATCATCATTTCACATAGAACAATAATATTTCATCATAAACACATGATAGAAACACACATTATTGTACCATTCCCAAAATGAGCATTCCCTCAATTTCCAATATTTTTGTACCTGCTGTCAATAATTTTTTGAATATATGTCATTTTCCTTTTTTTTCCGCAAACCTTGTTCGTTATTCATGCTAAGTAGTAGTACTGTTAGATCAAAGGATATGCATGAATTTATAGTCCTTTGGGAACAGATGATATCATTTGATCATTTATAAATTGACTTATTTTTTTATAAAGCAGAGCCAGTTTTCTCTATGTCTGAGATATGAGGCCTTATTAAAACTTGCTTCAAAATTCTTTTTACATTACTCAACTTACACAATTACTCTTTAAGTTCAGGGAATTTGTGTAGCTATTCTCAGAAATCTCTCTAGGACTCTGACCAGAAGCACTCTTCTTGTCCTGGGCCTGTTAGAAGTGTTCCCTACTCTACTGTAGCTGTGGGCTGTATCATCAGAATTCTGCTTTGCTAATGCTCAGGCCCAGGGATTGGGGCCAGAGCTGCCTAGGCAGAGCCTGTGCTGGGATTGCACTAGGATTGAACATCCAACTCCCAACTCTGTTGCCACAGATGCTATCCAATAACCTTCTGAGTCCTCCTTGGTGTTCCTTGACAGAGAGATACAGAAGCTTCTATCACTCCTCATGATTCAGAAGTCCCACCTTACTGTTGCCAGGTTCTAGCTGAGTCTGGGAACAGGACCAGGGTGGGTCAAGGTCAGGGTTAGGATTGGGGCCATGACTGTGCTGGTGCAGCTACACTGGGATTATTCTCTAAACCCCAACCTTGTTCCACAGACTTTTTCTGCTGATTTTCTGGGTCCTCTTTGTTGACTGTCAGCTGAGAGGTTTTGAAGCAACCAGTACTACCGGTGATGCAGATGTTGAACTAGGCCAGGGGCCAGGCTGTTCAGGTATAGCCTACATCTTCAAAGCCTGCATGCTGGATTCCCAGCCTGGTATCACAGACCTTTTCTGCTGACCTTTTAAATTCTTTTTGGTTGGAAAATGTTCTATCCTGTTTTTTGGGGTGTTCTGATGTTCTAAAACTAGTTTAAAGAAGTATGGAGTGGTTTGCGGGTAGGGTTGAGAGAGTTTTTACCTTTATTCCATCATCTTGACTTTGTATCTCTCCACTATGCTTTTGAAATTGCTGTTTTGTCCATCAGAATATCTCTGAGTGCATCAAAGTAAAATTAATGTCCAGATGTCCTTTCCTTATATGTAGAAAATCTCCTCTAAAATATAAGATTTAACATCTAGGGAAGTTCTAAGAAATTCAATTCAAGCCCAAGAAATACACAAAAGGACTTTCCCACTAAAACATAATTCAACAACTGCTCATTGAAAATATGCTTCGAGGTTTTTTAAGTGGTAGAATTTATCATTTCTTGAGTCATTCTTTTCCACATTTGTATGCCTCTAGTATTCAAGAAGTGTTCTTGTTTATGTTGTTCCCCTCCATTATGAAATCTAAATTTCTCTCTATAATTTTCACTTTTATTGTTCTTATTTCTATCTTCCAGGTTCAAAATAAGCAATTTCAATCTTTCTTCTCATTATTTTTGTTTTTGATAGTATTTTGTTCTTCCCAATAAATGCAAAGATACTTTCCAATGTTCCTTTTTTTTAATTAAAGCTTTTTATTTGCATAACATATGTATGGATAGTTCTTCAACATTGATCATTACAAAGCTTTCCATTACAAATTTTCACCCCTAGTCCCCTTCCCCTCCCCTAGATGGCAGGAAGTTCACTACATGTTAATTATATTAAAATATCTGACAAGTTGAATATATGTATACATGTTTCCATACTTATCTTGCTGTGCAAGAATAATCATATCTGGCTTCCGGGGGTGGAGCCATGGTGGCAGAGATCAGACAGGAGTCTCTGTAACCTCCTCTAACCTCCCCTCAAACCAACAACATATGAAGCCTCTAGACTGATTTTGAAGCAAAAAAATCCACAATATCTGGAGAACAACACGATTCTAGAAGAAGATACTCTGGAAGAACCTCAAAGCGGGTCTGTTTTAATTGGGCAGGGGGGTGGTCTGCTGAACCCAGACTGCAGCGCAGGGAGACCGGGGCAGGGAGCTGGAGCAGGGAGCTGGAACAGGAGTCGGAACAGGAGTGGGAGCATTGTGCTTTTCACACACCTGGGACTCTTCTGCGGGCCTCTTGGACCAATCTGTCCTGATTGTGGGCAGGTGGTTTGGAGGATCTGCCTTTTGAGGGGGATAGATTGTAAACCACTGAACCCCTGATGAGCATCGGACCTAGCTGCCATTACACAGCACCTTAAAGGAATCAATCAATCAACAGGACTGATCAGCACCAGAAATAATTCAATCAGTGGAGCTGCCCAGTACCTGAAATAATTCAATCAGCAGAACTGCCCCAGGGTGAACTAAAGCAGAACTGCCCAGCACCTGACATAATTCAATCAGCAGAACTGCCCAGTTCCTGAAATAACTCAATCAGCAGAACTGCCCCAGGGCAGATTAAAGCAGCTGTCCCACCTTTGCCCTAAACAGACCTCACACCTTTAAAAAAATGAATAAAAAACCAAAAAGAGCTCTCACCATAGACAACTTTTATGGAGAGAGTGAAGAACAGACCTCAAATCCTGAGGTAAAGCAACTCCAGAAAAAGCCCCAAAGAGAGACATAAACTGGTCTCCATGTCACAAGGCTTTCTTTGAAAATTGCATAAAAAATCTTAAAAGAGAGTTAGAAGAAACATGGGGAAATGAAATGAGATCACTTCAAAATAAAATAGAAAAAATGGAAAAAGAATGCAATGAACAAAAATATGTAATTGGTCAATTGCAAAAGGAACTAAAAACAGTAACTGAAGAAAATAAGACATTGAAAATTAGAATCGAACAATTGGAAATGAATGACTCATCAAGACTTCAAGAATCAGTCGAACAAAAACAAAAAAATGAAAGATAGAGAAAAACATGAAATATCTCCTAGGAAAAACAACTGACCTGGAAAATAGCTCTAGGAGAGACAATCTAAGGATTATAGGGCTTCCTGAAAGCCATGATGAAATAAAGAACCTAGACACTATGTTCCAGGAAATCATAAAAGAAAACTGCCCTGATATTTTAGACCCAGAAGGCAAAATACTCCTTGAAATAATCCACCGATCACCTCCTGAAAAAAAACCAAAAATTAAGTCCTCCAGAAATATCGTGGCTAAATTCCAGAACTATCATACCAAGGAAAATATATTACAAGAAGCCAGAAAGAAACAATTTAAATATCGGGGAGATACAATTAGTATCACAGAGGACCTAGCAGCTTCTACTTTGAAGGATCGAAGGTCATGGAATCAGATATTCCGAAGGGCAAAGGAACTTGGTTTACAGCCAAGAATAAGGTACCCAGCTAGAATGAGCATTATCTTCCAGGGAAGAAGATGGTCATTCAATGATATAGGAGAATTTCACCTATTTCTACTGAAAAGACC
>JAJPUD010007218.1:18197-53969 GCA_023553655.1 Myrmecobius fasciatus | reverse complement strand
TTACTATAACAATGTAATGTTTGAATAACCCATAGACTCCAGCTCTTGGGATAATTGGACAAAAATTGTTGCAACCATAATAATATGTCACAAACTTTGCATAAGCCTCCATCGCACACCCTATTCCAAAATAAAGTCAGAATGGGTTTGTCATTAAGATATAAAAAATAACATTATATATGTGTGTGTGTGTGTGTGTGTGTGTGTGTTTGTGTGTGTAAGCTAGAATATCTCATCAACATCCCTCATAATATATAGAATTCAGAATTTAAAACACATATTCCAGAGAAGCTATTAATATTGTTTCTTGAATCTATGTCTCTCTTAATGCAGCATAAGTTTTTGTTAACTTTAATTTTTGGTTTCATTTTACAGCTGACTTATATTGAGCTCAAAATCCAGTAAAAAACTCTGATATCACTTCTCCCAACTTTCTATCTCAATGATGTCACTCCAACTGTAGAGTTGTGAAATTGGCAATAAAGTTCAAGGGAAATAAAAGATGTGCCATATGAATGAAGATAAAATTTCTGATTTAACAAAAGGAAAGTAATATAGTTTTCAAATGATATTAATGGGCAATGATATTGACTTTCTTGCCAAAATATGAAGATACATTGAAGTACAATCAATCTAGTAAGTATTACATGACTTCTTCAAGAATTATATGTGTAATCAGTGGAATACATTAGGTACATAAGACACAATAATCAATTACTATAACAATCTAATGTTTGATAAACCCATAGACTCCAGTTCCTGGGATAAGAACTCACTATTGGACAAAAATTGCTGCAAATATAATACTATTATTCTCAAAAAAGAAACACCTGGGAAATCAATCTTTGAAGAAAGTTTCTCTGATACAGGGTCCCATTTCAGATAAATATATAGATATGAAATGATACATACATAAAGGAATGGATTAAAATTCATTCAGAAATTTACTATTCTAGTCATACACTGGTTGATAAATTGTCTTAAGGTGGAAAGTTATCAAGATGCTGATAACTTTATAGGCATATGAAAAAAATGTTCTAATCACTATACAAGCAAATTAAAAGTTTTTAGATTGTATTTTAGAAACTAAAAAATAAATGTTCCATATGTTAAATGTAGGGTCTTTCAAATGAGCTTGTTTCTTTATTTTTGTCTTTTTATTATTTTTATTTATTTATTGAGTATTTTAATTTGTTTAAAGATATCTTTTATGAAGTAGGATAAAATCTGTAAATGTATATGATATCAAAACCACAAAACATACCAATAACACTTTGTTGTAAAAAGTTGAATATTATTTATTTTCTTCGATATCTACTCATTGATCTTAGGGTAGAATCTCATTTTCAAACTAACCATGGTCAAATAACAAATTTTGATTGCACACTGTCTTTCTTAGCACAGTTTGTCTCCTTTCCTTCCATTTTAGCACTTTCTCTTCAGAAGCAGAAGGGGTAGCAGTGCTTACAGGAGCAGGTAGGAGAGGGGGTTAAGCACAGAGGACTGAAAAAAAAATTATTTTATTTTTCTTTTTCTCTTTTCTTGGCATAACCTTTTTGTAGAATCATCTCCATACCATAATGAAGAATAATTAGAACTTTACATAAGAGTAGAAATGGTAAATATAATATTATTCTCATAAAAATTATATATATATATACATAATCTTTGTAAATATGATTATTATAATCATAATAGTTCTCTATATAATTTTTACATTAAATATAATAATACTTCCATGTGCAGTAACTCTTATGATCTTCATAGCTACCTTATACGATTTTTCCTATAGGTATTTGTATCTCATTTTGCAGATGAAGCAACTGAGCCTTGAAGAAGTTAATGGCTTGACTTTGGATATAAAGCTAAAGATTAAAAGGAAAAATGTTAAATTTTGTAGTAACATAAATTATTATCTTAAGCTAATAAAATGAAGTGATATATTTAGCCATTTTATGTCTAACAATAGAGTCAAATTGATAAGTAATTGAAAAAAATTAATTCATTAATAGTTGAACTTCTAATGATTTATTCAAAACAAAATGGAATTTGTCCATTAATCCTTAGAATCACAAATCAAGCTATTTTATTTTAGGCTTAACTCTTCAACTTCTCTGTATTTTCAAGAAGCACAACATTTTGAAGAGTTAAAACTAATTTATGGGCACTTGGGAATACTGAGCTTGTTTACATCTCTCAAAAATTTATCAGCATTTCAGGATCTGCTGAGACTATCATTCAATACAGCAGGTCAATAACAGGAGAACACAAAGCCATGCCATTTGTGTGGGAAACTTGGTTTGCAGATTGCATATTAACTATGGATTTGCTTATTTTCTCTTTTTATTTTTTTATTTATTTTTTTAATTTTTTTTTTATTAAAGCTTTTTTATTTGTATAACATATGTATGGGTAGTTCCCCAGCGTTGATCTTTACAAAGCTTTCATTACAAATTTTACCCCCAGTCCCCTCCCCTCCCCTATATGGCAGGAAGTCCACTACATGTTAATAATGTTGAAATGCTTGAGAAGTTATGCAAGAAAAATCCTATCTACAAAAAAAAAAAAAAAAAAGAATCAGAGAAAGGCAACATAATGCAAGCAAATGTCAATAGAGATCATGAAAATGTTACGTTGTGGTCCATATTTCATATCCCTCTTCCTGGGTGTATATGGTTTTCTTCAGTGAACAACTGGAACTGGTTTGAGACAATTCTTTATTGCAGAGAGCCATGTCCATCAGAATTGATCTTCATGTAATACTGTTGTTGCTGTGTATGATGATCTCCTGGTTCTGCTCGTTTCACTCAGCATCAGTTCATGCAAGTCCCTCCAGGTCTCTCTGAAATCATCCTGCTGGTCGTTTCTTACAGAGCAATAATATTCCATAACATTCATATACCATAATTTATTCAGCCACTCTCCAATTGATGGGCATCCCTTCTGTTTCCAGTTTCTAGCCACTACAAAAAGGGCTGCCACAAACATTCTTGCACATGTGGGGCCCTTTCCTATTTTCTCTTTTTAAATTTTAACATACACACATGTATATTAGTATTTCTGTATTTAAAACAAATGCAAAATAAGAAAAACAAAATAAAATAGAAAAAGAAAGAAAAAAGTAACATGTGTTCAACAGAACATTAAGGCAGATTCAAAATATGTAACAATAAATTTCCATTTCAAGAAAGCATATATAATAATAGAAGACATTGTACTCATAACTGTCCATCTATTCTTTCTATCCTTGCAGTTTTTCTTTTGTTCTCTACTGTGCACTTTTTACTTTTTTCTTTTTTTACACTTTTCTCCTCCTCACCTCCCCCATGCAGGCTACAGTTAAGCACAGTTGCGTGTGTGTGTGTGTGTGCAGCCATGCATAAATATATGTGTGCATATGTGTATATATATATGTGTGTATATATCTATTTGTGTATATATTTGTATATATAATATATATGCACATATGCACACAGCTACATATATATCTAAAACAATATTAATGCGGCTAAAAAAAAAAAAGTACATTTCTCTCCTGATTGAATCTTGCTTAAGTTTTACTTTGAGTGAAATCAATAATTAGAAATATTACTTTTTAAAAAATAAATTCTATTCTGCATCATTGCTATTATGTTTGCATATATCTTATTTCCTGCCCCTCCTAATTTTTCTACTTTACTTCTAATTGTAGGTTTGCCTTGCTATTAATGTTTCTGCTATTCCCCAATGAAACCCTTTCTTTTCTTCTCCCTCCACCTTTCTCTCTTTGTCTTTCTGTCTTTCTCTACACACACACACACACACACACACATATATATATATACATATACATATATATGTATATGTATATATATGTGTGTGTGTATACATGTATGTATGTGTTCCTTCTTTTATCCATTCCCAATCTGAGTACCTTTTTAGAACTACCAACCCTCCTGAATCTCATCTAATTACTTTATATTTGTTCTTGCCTTTGCACCCCATTCCTAAAGTATAATTACTATTTTTTTTTCCTTTTCTTAGACAGTTTTGCTGTTTAGAATCACATTACACTCAACTCAACCTCATTCTTTTTTTCTGGACTACCCAATTGCAAATGTCAATCAAAGGCATATGGTTTACATTTTTATGTTAAAGAAAAAACAACAACAACAACAACAAAAACATAAGCAGGGCAGCTAATTGGTGTAATGGATAGAGCACCAGCCCTGAATTCAGGAGAATATGAGTTCAAATTTGGGCTCAGACATTTAACACTTCCTGTCTATGTGACCCTGGGCAAGTCATTTAATCCCAGTTGCCTCAGCAAAAAACAAACAAAAAATCTAAGCAATTTATCCTTATTGAATCCCTTGAATTTTTTGGTTTTTGACTCTTACATGTCAAATTTTGTATTGAGTTCACATCAAAATCCTGAAAATCTGAGAGTTCATTGAATGCCCTTTTTCCATTCATTATTGTACTTAATTTTCTTGGTCATAATATTTTTGTCTGCAAGACTAGCTCTTTTGATTGTTGATATATAGTTTTCTAGTACTCTGCAGTCTTTTATTGTAGCTCCTGTTAAATTCTGTGCAATTCTTATTGTAGCTTCAGTACATCTGAATTTTTCAGTTGTTGCTGTCACTGCTGCTTTTAAAATTTTCTCTTTGATCTATGGATTTTGAAATTTAGCAATTATTTTTCCATATATATTTTGAAATGTCATGTGACATTAATTTTGGCAACTTTATTCTGCATACATATTAATTAAATTAGTCTAAGCATAGCCCCAACTCTACTCTTTAAGAATACATGTTGAAAACATCTTTTGTTTTTAACTTTATTCTCAAAATAAAACATGATTTAACTTATTCTCTCCATTTTACCAAAAGAAAAATGAAAATGTACAAAAAATCAGTTCAGCAAATATATCCAATCTTTCAATTAAGTCATTCAATATGTGAAATGTTTAATAACTAATTTTCTCACTTCTGCTAAGAGTAGAGAAGGACTTTTTCACCTTTTTGGAGATACCAATTTTAGTCACAATTATACAGAGTTCATTTTTATTACTACTGTATTGTCATTCTTTCCATGTACATTATTTTCATTGTATGTATATACTTTTCTTATTCTACAGATTCTAGTCTATAATATTTCAAACATCTAATGAAGCTTCTTTTCAGATCTGTCATTTTATACATATTCTAGGTAACCTTAGACACAGTAATAAATTGATGCTTTTATTCACTACACATCTCTCAACTTTTACTGTAGGTTATATGCCTACCAAAATAAATTTATTTCTTTGTTGCCTATATAAAGTGACAAAATTTTCCACAAAAGAAAGCTGTATCTAGTTGGCAGGTGATTTGGATACAAATTCTTATTGATTTTCTCTCTTATTAGATATATAAATTAGATAAATGATAACTTCCCTGAATCTGTTTACTTATTTATAAGAGCTGGATAATGAAACTTATAGTAAATCTTCTATAGGTATGTTGCAACAAATTGTAAAAAAAAAATTATAACAAATTGTAACAAAATTTATTTACCTTAATGAAATGAAATGTTAATGAAATGAAAACTCTTAATATTATTACCATTGCTACTACATATTTTAGCATTAAAGAATAGATTAATATTGATACTTTTATGAAATTATTTAGCTGTAAACTAACAGAGAAGGGAAAATTAAGCAAATAAGAAACAAGGAGGATTTCCACAGAGGGTCACAATATTCTGAAGCATTATTCCTTATGGCTGGTAGGAAGGGGTACGTTTCATATGGTACAATAAAATGGGGTGCCTGACATGCTGAGGCAGTAAGCAGCCATAGGGAAAAAAGTCCCAAATGAAAGAAAAAATAGAAAAAGAGTATGATGAAGAAAAACTCTACCTATTTTACAATTTTTCTAACACTGCCCTGTTCAGGACCATTGAGAGGAAGACAATTGAAAATTAATGGAGTGATTGCAAATTTGTGAACCAGTCCCTACCAGTTAGTTAAATGGGAACTGCTCACTGAAAAGACAACAATGAATGAGCTAAATGTAACTTGAAAGTGAGGTGGAAGAGGAAGGGAAATTGGCAAAAAAATTTAAATAAAAAATAGATTATAAAAAGCAAAAAGTTCAAAAACAAAAGGAAATTTAGAAATGTATTAGAAATATGGATTAAAAACCAATTTAAAATACCTCACAAATACAAACAGATCTAATTTCAAAAGTGAAAATCTTAGGTGGAAGGATGAGTTCAAATAATTAACATTGATTAATCCTTTACTACTCTTCTTGCTGCTATTTTCTTTTCAGTTTCTTTATCACGCACGGGATCTATTTGTCCTAGAGGCTGTCACTCTATAGTACAGTAAAACCTCAATTAACTATAAGACATGGAGAATGGATTTTTCTAGTTAGTTGTACTTTTTGATACCTATGCTTGTTGTTAGAAATCTTTATAAAATATTATAGATGTTTTTACCCCTTCAGGGGAGATCAAAATTAACATAATTTGATTTTTCTTTTATGACTGGGAACAAAAAATCTTTTTGAACATTATCATTATTATTCAGATAAACATAATTAAGGTTGAATGTGTAGTAATCAAGAATAAGCAAAGGGAAGTACATTTTTTAAAAATGATAAATTGTTGCTACAATTCAGTATATCTTCAACCGGGCATTCAATGCCCATAGCACCATCTACCTTTGCACTTAAAAAAATAATTAACTTCCTTTTGTTCATTCTTTATTCCAAACTGCTAGCTTTTACCTTATTTATGACACTCATGTTTATGTATGTGTGGGTTACACACACTATGCTGTAGATATTATTCTATAAATGATAAGGAAACACATAAAATCTATATTTCTTGTCCTGCAGGATATTTCAATCTAATGGAGGAAGGTAATATATGTGGAAGAGAAGTAACTACTGAAGAATGTCAAAATAGACCTATTGATTTAATTACCATTCTCAGAGCTGTATTTGAAAAAGATGGAGAAAATAGCATGGAGATGTCTGAGAAATAGCTGGAGGGATTTTGAACAGTTTGGATAAAATGAATGCTCACTAGCTAGAGCCTAAAGTCCCAGGGATTGCAATTTTACAAATTAAAAAGGGAAAGAAGAAGGGGATGACAAGGTATTTGAGATACATAGAGATAGCATGGTTAGCAAAGGTAAAGTGAAAACTTGAAAGAAGTACTCACAAATCATCTTATAAGATTTTTCCAGTGGCCTCTTTGGTTTGAAAGATAACTTTCTCAAAGAAGGATTTGGTCCAAAGTCTCTTGGATATGTTTCCAAGACTCTTTCAACTGATACCACACTGATTCTCAGTTATTTATGCAATTTATCCAGCATCTGTTTATGCTAAAGATACAGATAAATCACCTTGGAACTTTAACTGCCTTATCAAAATTCTTATAGTCACACTAATATATTCCATCTTTTTGTAATATAACACTAATGAAGAAACATGTTAGTAAAAAGTGTTTTTTTTTTTTGAGGTAGTATATTTGGTTATTGTCAAGCATCAACAATTTATTGTAATTTATTTTAGGTGAATGAGTTCCTACATATCTTTTAATATAAAACAAGGTCTTGATGGAAAGAAACATAAAGAATAATTCTTATATTGCAAGAAGTTTTGAGAGTCTATGGAGTACTGACTAAAAATAATGAATAAATGCATGAATGAACATTTTAAGTGTTTGGTATTTAGAGAGCACCAGAATAAAAACTGGCTATATAATTAGAAAACAAGGCAGGTCCTACTCTCATCAAGTTCAGTTATGAATAGGAGGAAACTATGGATATAAATAGGTGTAACAATAGATAGAATGCCAGGCCTGTAGTCAGGAAGACTCATCAAGCCCTCTGACCATTGGTAAGTCATTTAACCCTATTTACCTCAGTTTCCCCCTCTGTAAAATGAGGTGGAGATGAATATGACAAACCATTTCAATGTCTTTGCAAGAAAACCACAAATGGAGTTATAAAGAGTCAGACATGACTGGAACAACTAAATGACAACACTACACAACAGGTATTAGCTACAAATCATACTCTTTTAACTACCTATAGTTTTTAATATACAGGGAAAATGGATGGTTAAGTATATTATTTAATAGTATTTCCATTGATCAAAATCATATCCACTTATGTTATTAAACTGTCTAACTCTGTCAAAGATTTTAGTAATAAAAATTTTCTTTATTGGGTCTTTAAAAGCTGTGACTACCATCTTACTAGTAGAGGACTCTAAGCATTCAAAAGAAAGCTTGAGGTAAAAAAGAATACAAACTTTATTCAATAGATCTATGTACATGTACTATGCTAGGCACACACAAAAAATTCTCAATTGGTCTTTGTAACAACCTGTCAGATATACATTTCCTGATCCAGGATTCTGGGGGGAAATTATTCATAGCTTATAATTTGGATGATTTTGATGATTTCTCCAAATGTAAAGGAGATTCTAAAAGGGCAGAAGGTTACACATCATATAATATGATATGAAATGAAGCTTGGAAAAAAAACTTTTTTCTTCCTCACAAAATACATGCTGAGTGCTTGTTTGGCAGCACATATACTAAAATTGGAATGATACGCAGAGGATTAGCATGGCCTCTGCGCAAGGATGTCATGCAAATCTGTGAAGTGTTCCCTATTTTAAAAAAAAATGCTGAAAATCACAAAAAAACAGATTGTATTAGCAATCTTAATTATTAAATTATAAAATTTAACTACAAATATAATCTTATAGGAAACTGAGTCATTAACATCAAAACATAAAGTAGCTTGTGGGAATTACAGAATAAGCATTTCATATTTCACCTCTGTTCTAAAATGTCTAAATAACTCTTATTCCATGATTTTAACTATTCTAGTCAAAGTTGTCAAAATGTTTTGGAGATACTCTGTTTCTTGGATCTAAAGGCTAGAAAATAGACTGTGCCTTGAGATTGTCATATAATAATCTTTTGTGTGGTGCATGATATCACACACTGACAAAGCATATTGCTTGAATCAGCACAAGGTGCTCATCGAGGGATTTAGGTCACCCTATATCCCAGAGCCATCCATCATATGTTCACAATACCTGTCTTGGTACTGCACTTCTGTTCCTATCTCAGAACTCTGGTTCTGTATCCTGCAAAGTAATCATGATTTCCAAGACTTGAGACAATAACTGTTCCAACAGAACCCAAGAACATTTATATTGTTCCAATGTTAACCATGAAACTTCTCCCAAGATTTGATAATGATTATGTCATAATCCAAATCACATGTGGTTTCATATATATGTAAATCAATGCCTTGTTCTAGTGTGTAAAGTTATCTTTTTAGGGAGTAACAGGAAATATTTCCACGTGCAAATGACCTTTTCCTAACTTCAAAATTAATTAAACTTCTATTTGTATCCTGACTCTCCTGTCTCAAGCCTGTTAAGTTTTAGCTCTGGCCTCCAAAAGGTTAGAGGCCAGTTCTCATTCAATTGACATGAGCTTATTTAGATCTATCTATCCTCCTGTCAGAAGCCATTTTCTTTAATACTAAAAAGAATATCTTTACTACCTAATCTAGCTTTAAATAGTAGACCTCTAGAACTCACAAAATCATCTTAGACCCTGGTCATATCCCTATCAAGAATAATATTTCATTTCCTGAGTAAGGAAAGGGCACACACACACACACACACACACACACACACACACACCATATTTAAAAAAAAAAGAAAAAGAATCCAAATTCTTAACTATTAGATCTTCCTTCCTTAATAACCATATTGAAGAAACTACTCTTTGACAAGGAGGAACAGGAAACTCTTCTCTCCATACATTCATAGAAAGTCTATCATAAGAGAGAACTACTTTTTACATAGGAAAGTTGAAAGAACAGAGGAACACATGATAAATACCTACCTGTGTAAAGGTTCATTGAATCAGTGATTCTTCTTGTTTAGTGGTCAATAAGAGATAACTTTTCATCATAAAAGGATGTAAGGGAGAAAGGTATTGGGTGAAACATGACTAGAAGGAAGAAGCCAATGGATATGTTCTCCTTAAAGCCACCACAAGATAAGGCTTTAATCTGAATTAACATTGTTTAAACCATCTTATATTTCAGTTATGCAAGTAATAAGCAGTAGAGCTAGGATTTTTGACTTGGAGAGCTATTTCCATTATATGAAGTTGCATAAAACTTCAGGAATACTCCCTCTCTACTCTATTACCTCCCACTGTAGCTATTTTCAGGACTAATATTGCCTTCCACAAATAGTTTGAATGTATGAAATGGCAAGTGGAAATATGAAAATATCAGAATAATAGTAGATATAACTGAAATATGAGAATATTGCCTAAACAGACACCTCCAACTTTTCCCCTATTTTTTTTCTCAGTGAAGAGTATCAAAGTTTAATGTAATCAAAACCTTCACACCCTCCACATTGTAGAAAAAAATGAGTATACTATTCTGATACTTTTAATGACATAGTCTGTTTGGGCTACAGTAAATAGAAAGAACCTGTTCCTACTCAATGGTATGAGAATGCAGAATGTCTTGTGTGAAACATCGTTTCTTCAATTAATTAATTATTAATAAATATACAAATGTTCATTAATTTATGCACTATGTGTGTTTGCACATGTGCAAGCAACATATATCACTTCATCATATTTTTGGACTTTTGAGATGGGCATCAAGGCAAGAACAATTTTATAGATGCTTGAAAAATTGACATTTTTAAAACTCACAAGTCTAGGCAACAAATTTTGACTAATTGTTTATTTTAAATGTTCCTTCCCACTCCCAATATCATCCCATTATGGGTTTCCATTCAAAATCATATCACATGAGGAATTTTGGGGGACAAAATCAAGATGGAGTAAGAAAAGCACTTAATCAAGCTTTCCCAATATTCTCCCCCCACCAAAGAATTTTAAGATAATTCCTTAAATAAAATTCTAGAGTGGCAGAGTCAATAAAAAGTCAAAAGGGGAAATACTTCCAGTCCAAAACCATTTAAGAGGTTGGAGAGATGTATGATACAAGGATGGAACCTGGAACCTACATAGAAGGAAGGGGCATAGTTTATAACAACAGAAAGACCTTTCAAAGTAGAGTTGGTGAGGTGCCCTGGCAATTCATCAGAATGAGAATACAGGAGATATCACTGTTCTCCCTAGGTACAGCAAAAGACCAGAAGTTATTTAAAAAATCATTGCTTTGAATCTTTTTTGGATCATAATTCCAGCTTAAAGAAAAAAAAAAAACAAAACACTTTCATTGAATAGGAAGTAGGAACCCAGAGGAATATTATCAGTTTGGATGACAAGTGATTAACAAGGTACTAGGACTCTGAGAAACAGTATCACTTCTGGCCCAAGGTCCAAAGTTAACAGAGATGTGGAGGATCATTTGTGGTTCTAAGGTAACAGGGCAATTGAGGTTTCTTTTTTTTTTTTTGTTTTGTTTGTTTTTTTCTGTTCTAATTGATTCCTGGGTAAGGAAGAGAGTAAGCTCAGGATGGCATAGAACGCACTGTCTCCCCCACACACACACCTTATTTTGAAAACAATGAAAACTTGTTAAAACTTTCAAAAGTATATCTGAAAACATAAGTGCGGAAAAAAAAAACCTGAATCTTTAAACAGTGGCTATCTCCCAATTCAGACAATGACAAAAAAAAAGAGAAAGAGAAAAAAGAACTGACCATAAAATTCTACTATATTGACAGGACAATTCAAGATACCAACACAGAAGAAAAAATGAAGTCAAACAAAGCCTGAAAGAGTATAAATTGAAAGGTGTAAATTGGACCCAAACCCAACGAAACTTTCTAAAAGATTTAAACATATTTTAAAAATTAAATAAATGAGGAAAAATAAGTAAAGAAATTAAAATAAAGAAAATAAAACCTAGTGAATAGACAAAAGAACTACTAAAAATACTAAATAAATTAATACATAAAAAGTAACCAAATGGAAAAAAAGAAGTACAAATATCCACTGATGAAAATAACTCCCTAAAAAGCAGAATAGGCCAAATGGAAAAAGAAATTTAAAAAAGCTCACTAAGAAAATGATTGGGGAGGGAAATGGACCCACGTGCAAAAATGTAGCAGCTCATTTTGTAGTGGCAAAAAATTGGGAAATGAGTAGATGCCCATCAGCTGGAGAATGGTTGAATAAGTAACAGTATGTGAAAGTATTGGAATATTCTTTTTCTATTAAAAAAATGATGCATAAGCTTATTTTAGAAAGGCCTAGAAAAATTTGTACAAAATGATCCTTAGTGAAACAAGCAGAAACAAACTCCTTAGACACAGCAACAGAAAGATGGTGTGATGATCAACTATGAAAGACTTGATTCTTCTTAGCAGTTCAAAGCAAATCCAATCCAACTTGAATGGAAAATGCCATATGTATCCAGAGAGAGAATTATGGAAATAGAATGTAAATTAACACATGCAATGTTCACTTTTTTCCCTTTTTCTTCTGTTTTCTTTTCTTTCTCTCATGATTTTTGCCTTCTGTTCTGACTTTTCTCTCCCAAAATTATCCATAAAGAAATGTGTATTTTAAAAATTAATGTATTATATAACTGGAAAAAAAGCAATTAAAAAAAAAGAAAATAATTGCTTAAAATTAGAATTAGGTAAATACAAGCTAATGACTACAAGAGACAACAAGAAATCATGAAACAACAAAAAATTTAAAAAAAATTTAAAATAGTATAAGAAAATGAAAACAACTAGAACAAGAATAGCATAAGTTTGGAAAAACAACAGACCTGGATAACAGATCAAGGAGAAATAATTTAAAAATTATTAAACTACCACAAGCTTGTGATCAGAGATGGATCAGAGACAACATATTTCAAGTAATTTTCAGGTAAAACTGCTTTGAAAACATTCAACCAGAAGGTAAAATAAAAATGGAAAGAATCTACCAATAACCTCCTGAAAGAGATCCCAAAATGAAAACTTCCAGAACTGTTATAACCACTTTCCAGAGTTCCATGATCAAAGAGAAAATACTTCATGCACCTAAGAAGAAAATATTTAAATACCACAGAGCTACAATCAGATGACAAAATATTTAACAGCTACATTTATTAATGGAGTGGAAGTCTTGGAATATGATATTCTGTCAGGAAAAATAGCTGCTATTACAATCACTAATAGCCTATCTAGCAAAACTGAGTATAGTATTTCAAGGGGAAAAAAAGCAATTAATAAAATAAAGGTCTTTCAAATATTTCTGGTGAAAAGACTGAAGTTGAAAATTTGACTTTCAAACACAAGATTCAAGAGAAGCATAAAAAGGTATAGATGAGAAAAATCATAAGGTACTCTAAATTTAAAATGTTACCTTTCCACATGGCAAAGTCATATGTGTAGTTCCTAAGAACTTTATCATTATTTGGGAAGTAAAAAAGTTGTCTGCATATAGAGGATATGAGTGTGAGTAGATTATTTTGGGATGATGATCTAAAAAAATGAAAGTGGTTAAGAAAGAGAAAACACTGGAAGAAGGAGCAAAAAAAAAGTAGGAGGGATTTTATTTTTTTTTCCTTTTACTTAATAGTATTTCCCCAAATTATATGTAAAGATAGTTTATAAAATTAATCTTAGTAAGATTTAAGCTCCAAGATTTTTTCCCTTACCCCTGAGACAAGAAGCAATTTGATATGTTATACATGTACAATCTTTTATATTTTCTCATTAATCATGTAGGGAAAGAAGACTCAGAAGAAAAGGGAAAAATGAAAAGAAAAAAAATACTATCTTTCTTAATTTAAAAAAAATTGTTTTCCAGTTACACTTATGACAATTTTTACATTTGTTTTTAAAACTTTGAATTCTAGACTCTTTCCCTTATCCCTATCCCTAAAGCCTTACTAAAACACATGTGCGGGTATGGAAAACATTTCCATAAAAGTCATGTTGTGAAAGAAAATATAGATCAATCTCTAAAAACCGTCAAGAAAAATAAAGTGTGTGTGTGTGTGTGAGAGAGAGAGAGAGAGAGAGAGAGAGAGAGAGAGAGAGAGAGAGAGAATGCTTCAATCTGTGTTCAGACACAATTAACAATCAGTTCTTTCTCTGGATATGGTGGATAGAGGGTTTTTTTTTCCCCATTAAAAGTTCTTCAGAATAGTGTTGGATCATTGTATTGATGAGAATAGCAAAGTCATTTACAGGTAATTATTCCAAAACATTGTTATTACTTTATGCACTGTACATTTCATTTTGCTTGAATTCATTGAGAACTGTCTAGGGTTTTCTGAGGACATCTTGCTCATCATTTCCCATAGAGTAATATTATTCAATCATAACCACATAGCACAATTTATTGTGCCATTTCCCAATTGATGGGCATGCCCTTGATTAAAAAAATGCATGATCCAATGTGCATTCAGATTCCACAGCTCTTTCTCTGGTTGTGGTCAGTATTATCCATCATGAGTCCCTTGTAATTTTTTTGCATCTTTGTATTGCTGAGAAAAGATAAGTCTATTATAGTTGATCATTGCACAGTGTTCTACTACTACTGCATACAGTGTTCTCCTGGTACTCTTTCATTCAGCTTCAATTCATATAAATCTTCCCAGGTTTTTCTTAAATTTGCCTACTCATCATTTCTTAAAGAACAAGAGCATTCCATTACATTCATATACCACAACTTGTTCAACTATTCCCTAGTTGATGAGCATCCCCTCAGTTTCCAATTCTTTGCACCACAAAAGAGGTGCTATTAATATTTTTCCACATTTTTTGGTCTTTTTTTTGTTCATATAAATAGTAGTAATATTGATAGATCAAAGGGTATAAACAGTTTGATTACTCTTTGGGCATAGTTTCTAATTACTCTCTAGAATATTTTGACCAGTTCATAATCCACTAACAGTGAATTAATGTTCTAGTATCCCCACATTTTCTGCAATATGTTTCATTTTCTTTCTCTTTTGTTTTTCTTTCTTTCTTTTTTCTCTTTTGTATCTTTCCTTCCTTCTGTGTTTGTTTCTTCTTTCTTTCTTCATCTGACAGGTAGACTCTCCTAATCTGCTTATAATATCACCCTTTATGTTCAAATCATGAGCCCATTTCAACCTTATCTTGGTTTGGGGTATTAGATGTTGATCAGTGCCTATTTTCTGCCATACTATTTTTTTTTTTTTGGTGTTCCCAGTACTTTTTGTCAAATAGTGAGTCCTTATCCTATTAACTCGTGTCTTTGGATATATCAAAAGGTAGGATACTACAATCATTCACAATTTTCTCTTCTGTAGTAAAACTATTACATTGATCTACCATCTATTTCTTAGATGCTAACAAATAGTTTTGATGATCGCTATTTTATAATATAGTTTTATACCTCTTGCAACTATGGTATCTCACCTTGCATTTTTTTATTAGTTTCCTTGCCATTCTTGATTTTTTGTAATTCCAAATGAATTTTGTTATCTTTCTAGCTTTATAAAATATATTTTGGTATTTTGGTATGATACTGAATCAGCAAATTAATTGAAATATAGTTTCTGGTTTGTTTTGGCAGGGAAATTCCCAAATTATTTTATATTGTTTGCAGTTATTTTAAATGAAATTTCTTTTCCTATCTTTGCTGTTGGACTTTGTTGGTAATATATAGATATGGTAATGATGTGTGTGTGTTTAATATCCTGCAGCTTTCAAGTTGTTAGTTGTTTCAAGTACTTTTTTTGTGATTCTCTAGAATTGTTTAAATATGCCATCATATCATTTGCCAAGAGAGATCATCGTATTTCTTCAATGCCTATTCTAATTCCTTCAATTACTTTTTCTTCTTTTATTGTTAAAACTAATGTTTCTAGCTCAATATTGAATAATACAGTAATAGTGAACATCTTTGTTTAACTCCTGATCTTATTAAGAAAGCTTCTAACTTAACTAGATAATAGTTGCTAATGGTTTTAGATAGGTATTGCTTATTAAGCTTCATTTATTCCTATATTTTCTAGTGTTTTTAATAGGAATTAGGGCTGCATTTGGTCAAAAAGTTTGTCATAATCTATTAAGATAATAATATGATTTCTATTAGTGTTAGTATTGATATGCTCGATTATGCTGATAGTTTTCCTGATATTGGCATTCCTGACATAAATCCCACCTGGTCATAGAGCATTATATTGGTGATAAATTGCTGCAAACTCTTTCATAATATTTTATTTAAAAATTTTGCATCAATATTTATTATGGCAATTGGTCTATAATGTTCTTTCTCTGTTTTGGTTCATCATGGTTTAAGTATCAGCTTCATATTTGTATCATAAATGGAATTGGTAGAATTTCTTCTCTTTTCTAATTCTCCAAATAATTTATATAGTGTTGTATTAATTGAATTAATGCCCTGGGATTTTTTTCTCTTAAATTTATTTATTTAGCATTTAAATTCAAAATAAGCAATAAAAAGAAAAATAAAAAAAGATAGAAAAGAGAAAAAAATAACATTGTTATGTGCTCAGAAAAACATAAAGGAAAATATATTAATCACTGTTCATCTTTCCTTTCCTTTCTTGCAGGTGTTCTTTTGTTCTCTGCTGTGTACTTTTTACTATGTTCTCACACACACACACACACACAAACTCGTCTCCAGTGAAGCACAGATATATTCATGTATGTATATGTGTGCATACACATATATGTATAAGGCAAATGCATGCCCTCCACATTCATACCCTACATGCATACACATACATGTACACAAATACATACATGTTTATACATATGTATATATATATATATATACAGATATATCTTCATAGATCCATCTATTTATAGCTATATCTTTCTTTTTGCTCACTTTTAAAAAAATGAGAACTTATTAAGGTAAGGACTTTTACTCCTGGGGTGGGTGTGGGTAAGTGATAATGCTTTTGGCTGCCCTTCAGTTCTCCCATGTAACATGGCACCAAAATAAAAAAAAAAAAAAAACTCTACCTTCTGGTATATGCCTGAAGCTTCCCTTCCCCACTGCTTCTGCACTTACCAGGTTTCTTCTTCCTCAGGTCTATATGCCAGCAGCACAGGTGGGTCTGTTATTCTTTTTCAGCTGAGGTTGTCTTATTCTTCCCAAACTCAGACCTACTTCTCTCACTGTCTGGGAGGTGAAAGTTTTTTTTGATTTGGACTGAAACTGCCTCTGAATTTAACTTGTTCCAGGGAACCCTGCTTTCTGTTTCTGTGGTGCTAACCTGGAAATGTTTACACTTCACACCAGTTAAACCAGTAAAAAAACAAATAAAACTTTGGGAAGAACAGTGGTCCTCTTGAGACAACCAGAAAGTCTGGAAGAAAAATAACAGAAGTGTGGTTTGTGTTTTCCCTGAAGTAAAATTCTATTTTGTTTGTGGGGGAAATTTGGAGAGCTTGGAATTTTCTGACTTACTCTGCCAGAGTTCATTGATTACTTCCTTAATTTATTTTTCTGAAATGGAAATCTGAAAGTATTTGATGTCATTTTCTGTTAATCTGAGCAATTTATACTGTTGTAAATATTCTACCATTTCACTTACATTGTCAGATTTATTGATATGAGTTGGACAGAAAAAGTTTCTAATTATTGTTTTAATTTCCTTTTCATTGGTGGTGAATTAACCTTTCCTATTTTTGATACTGATAGTTGTAACCAAAGATTCATTCATTTTATTGATTTTTTTCTGATAATATCAGACTTCAGTTTTATTTATTTAATAATTTTCTTTAAATTTTATTAATTACTTCTTTGATTTTCATTATTTTTAATTTGGGAATTATTGGTGGGTTTTTAATGTGTTATTTTTCTGACTTTTTAAATTACATGTCCAATTCATTGATCTCCTCTTTCTCTATTTCATTCATATAACCATTAAGAAATATTAAAATATTCTTTTTTGGCTGCCTTCATAGGTTTTGGTCTGTTGTGTCATTATTGTCATTTTCTTTAATCAAGTTTTGATTATTCTTATGTATTGTTTTTGACCCACTCATTCTTTAGGATTAGATTATTTAGTTTCCAATTAATTTTATTCTATCTTTCCATGATCCTTTTTTACTGTAATTTTATTGCATTATCATCTGAAAAAGATGCATTTAATATTTCTGTTTTTCTGCCCTTGATTGTGAGGATTTTATTTCCCCATACATTTCTGTGGAGGTGATTTATACCAATGAGAAAAAGGTATACTCCTTTTTATCCCCATTTAGTTTTCTCCCAAGATCTATCATATCTATTTTTTTTTTAATTTTATTTACCTTTTTAATTTCCTCTTGGTTTCTTTGTGGGTGTGTGTGTGGTTAGATTTATCTAGTTCTGAAAAGAGTATGTTGAGGTCTTCCAGTAGTATAATTTTGTAATCTATTTCTTCCTGTAGCTCACTTAAGTTTTTTTTTTCTAAGAATTTGCATGCTTACCACATGTTGCATACATGTTTTGTATTGATATTATTTCATTGTCTGTGGTGTCTTTTTTAACAAGATATAGTTTTTTTTCTTCATCTCTTTTTATTAGATCTATTTTTACTTTCCCTTAATTTGTATCTTTACTTTGTATCTTTCTGTTTCAAGTGAGCTGTTTGTAAACAACATACTATTGAATTCTAGTTTTTAATCTCAGCTATCTGATTCCATTTTATGAAAGTTCATTCCATTCACATTTACAACCATGATTATTGTGTATTTCCATGCATCCTATTTTCCTGTCCTTTCTGTTTATGTTTTTGTTTCTCCTTTCACTTTCTCCCTCTTCATCAGTGTTTTGTGGCTGTGGTTGACCATCACCTCCCTCAGTTTGCCAGCTTTCTATCAGCTTTCATTTCCTTTTTTCCCCTTCTACTTTTACTCTTCTAATTCCCTCTCCTCCCACTTTCCCTTTTCATTACCTATTCTCATCTTTCCCTATAACATAAGATAAATTTCTACATACAATTTAAATATATATGTTTTTCCAATTACAAGTTTAATCTGTTGAGAGTAAGATTCAAACAATGCCCACACTCTCCCTTCTTTCCATGTATTCCAATAGGACCTTTATATCTCTTCATATGATATAATTAATCCTATTATTTTTTCCTCTTCCTTCTCCTATTACCCTATTTTTAAACCCCTCCCTTAGTTTTTATATCATTAATCAAAATCATTTTATGCACACACCTACGGTCTATGTATACTTCTAACCACTCTAAAGGAGATACTGTTCTCAAGAGTTTAAGAATCATCTTCCTATGTGGGTATATAAAGAGTTTAATCTTATTAAATATTATCGTTTTATTTTCTATCCTGTTTACCTTTTTATAGTTCTCTTGAGTCTTATATTTGAAAATCAAATTTTCTGTTTAGTGCTGATCTTTTTATCAAAAAAGTTTGAAAGTTCAATATTTCATTGAATGGGCACTTTCCCCATAAAATATTATGTTTAGTTTTGCTGGGTAGATGGTTTTTTGTTGCAATCCAAGCTCCTTTGTTTTCTTGTATATCATCTTGGAGGCAATAGATAGACAGTCTTGTTTATGTATAGCCAAGATACCATTATCACTGGCTCAAAGACTATATGTCAGGAATAAGGTATAAGAAGAATGGAAAAGTAGTAGGATGCTAGGATATCAAGGGCTTTGAATTTCAAACTGAGACATTTTGAAATTATTCGTGTGAAAGAGAGAAAGCCACTGGAGTTTAATATGTGAGTAGTAACCTACTCAGAACTATGTTTTAGAAAAAATCATTTTAGTGGCTAAATGGAGGATGGATTGGTACAGGGATAGATGTAAGGCATGTAAATCCACCAGGAGTCTATTGCAATAATACAGGAATGAGGACTACAATAGGCTTGGTCAATAGCTTAGAGATTAGGGAGTAGAAGGATGAGATAATAGAATCTAGATGGATACCTGGGTTGCAATCCTGAAGAACTAATAAAATGGTGCGGCCCTTGATAATAGGAGGAAATAAAGAGAGTAGGGTTGAATAAGTATACAAAATTAAGTTTTGAACATATCGAGGTTAATCCACCTACTGAACATTAAATTGAAGCAGCTGGAAATTTGAGACTGGTGGTCAGCCGAGAGAGTAAGACATGTAAGAAAGACTTGGGAGCCATCAGTATAGAAATGGTTATTAAATATATGCTAGTAGATGAGATAAACAAATTAAGTAATATAGAAGGAAAAGACAAGATAACCAAGATAGAACCTATAATCAAGAATGTAATTTGGAGTAGAATCCAACAATTGAGATACAAAAGGAGTAGTCAGATGAATAATAGGAAAACCAGGAGAGATTAATATACTGAAAACCTAAAGTGATGAAGGCACCAAGAAGAATGGACTGATCAGTATTGATAAAGACTGCAAGAAGAATGAGAACTAAGAACAGGCCACCGATTTTGACAACTAAGAAATCATTAGTAACTTTGGAGAGAAAAGTTTTTATGAAATGATAAAATCAGCAGTCAGATTATAATATATATATTAAGAAGAGAGGGAAAGTACATAAAGAGGAAGTACTTACTCTAGATGGCCTTTTCAAGGAGCTTAATATTTGCTGTGTTTGGGGGAAATGTACATACAAACATACATACATACATGCTGTATATACATACCCTAGAACTAGTTTATATAATACAAAGAATAATGCATACACTATTTGTTTATTTATTGTAGAGTGTATAATATAGTATATATGCTATTTCACAGAATAGTTAAATGCATGCATATAGACATGTCTATATGACACCAGTGTTGTATGTATATGTGTATGTGTATGTGTATTCCAAACATAAAATACCCAGTAAATAGAAGGCAATTTCATAAGGGCAAAAACGACCAGGTAAAGGCCATGGTAGAAAGTAATAATTGAGATCTATGTCAAAGAAAGTTATTGATTTTGAGATTTGAAGAATAATAAGGCACGCATTTCAGGTCTGGGCATTACTCAATACAAAGACAGGAAAAATATATATGAAACTTTTTTGTGAAAGGAATACATGTTGTCTAATATTGCTAAAATATGCAGTGTGAACAAGAAAGTGAAATACTGAACGATTAGAAAGAGAAGGAGAGTCAACTTTAAATATGAAACAAAGCACTTAATATTATACCCTAAGAATTTATTGACTTATTGAGTAACCTGTTTAGGGGTAATCTGTTTAGACTTACACTTTAGGAAAATCACTTTAGTTCAGAGTGGGGATGGAGCCAAGATGGCAGAGTGAAGCCAAGAAGCTGCTGGAGCTGTCCCAGTTTCCTTTGAAAACCACATGACATCAAGACCCCGAACAGAGTTTGATGGAATGAAAATATTTTCTAGCTCAAGATACACTGGAAAAACCTCAAGAAAGGTCAGTTTCACTGGGATGAAAGGAATGTTCAGTCCAGTTCAGACAGTGTCCAGGAAAAAACAGGGAGACAGTTTTAATCAAAACAGAACAGCAACTGAGCTTCTCAATCCTGACTCAGTAGTAGAGTAGACCAGTGGGATAGCTTCCAGTTTCAGCATGGAAGGTAAATTGCCAGTCTAGGACACCAGTCTATTTCTTGGAGAGAGCAAATAAGGTTACCCTCTGTTTTGAACAAGAACCCAAACACAAGGGGCCACTGGCAAATTGGTAGCTTGGTTATTGATTGGAGAGAGCAGATAGGGCTATCCAAAGCTGTGAGCAAGATTATAAATACAAGGGGCTTCTGTGTGCAAAGCCAAGGCTCAGAGCTGTACTGGAAGTTGAAATGATGCCCCCTATACTTCAGTAGTAGAGCTCAATCACAAATATCACAAAATAAGAGGAAAAGAGAAAAAAAAAGAAAATGAGTAAGAAACAGAAAAGAACCTTAAGCATAGAAAGCTATTCTGGTAACATGAAAGATCCAAACACCAATGCAGAAGAGAACAAAATGCTCATAGGGAAAAGCTCAAAGGATGATATGAATTGGCCCCAAGCCCAAAGAGCCTTCTTAAAAGTATTCATAATCTTTTAAAGGCGATAAAGAGATTTAGAAAAAAAAATTGGAAAAGAAATGAGAATGTTTAAAGGATATGAGCAGATAATTTTCAGATGAAGAAACTGAAACTATTTCTAGTCATATGAAAATGTGCTCAAAATCACTACTGATTAGAAAAATGCAAATTAATACAACTCTGAGATACCACTACACACCTGTCAGATTCACTAAGATGACAGGAAAAGAGAATGAGGAATGTTGAGGGGATGTGGGAAAACTGTGACACTGATAGATTGTTGGTGGAACTCCAAACATTCTGGAGAGCAATTTGGAGCTATGCTCAAAAAGTTATCAAACTGGGCATACCCTTTGACCCAGCAGTGTTTCTACTGGGCCTATATCCCAAAGAGATTTTAAAGGAAGGAAAAAGACCCACAAAAATGTTTGTGGCAGCCCTTTTTGTAGTGGCTAGAAACTGGAAATTGAATGGATGTCTATCAATTGGAGAATGGCTAAATAAATTATGGTATATGAATGTCATGGAATATTATTGTTCTGTAAGAAATGACCAACAAGATGATTTCAGAGAGGCCTAGAGAGACTTACATGAAATGGCACTAAGTGAAATGAGCAGAATCAGGAGATCATTCCACACAGCAACAAGACTATACAGTGATCAATTCTGATGGACATGGTTCTCTTGAACAATGAGGTGATTCAAATCAGTTTCTACTGTTCAGTGATTTAAAAAAAGCCATATACATCCAAAGAAAGGCCTGTGGGAACTGAGTATGGACCACAACATAGCATTTTAACACCTTCTGTGGATGTTTGCTAGCATTTTGTTTTCCTTCTTAGGTTGTTTTTTTTCCTCTTTCTCGATCAGATTTTTCTTGTGCTGCAAGATAATTGTACAGATATGTATAGATATATTTGATTTATTGTATATTTTGACATATTTTAACATGTATTAGATTACCTGCCATCTAGGAGAGCGGGTGGGGAGAAGGAGGGAAAAAATTGGAACAAAAAGTTTTTTACTCATACATTCTGTAAATAAAAAAGCTTTCATAAAAAATAAAGAAAAAAAAAGAAAAAGAAAAGAAAAGGAATGAGAAGTGTGTGAGAGTCAACAGCTTAAAAATTGTCTGAAGAAAACAATTCCTTAAAAAATACAATTAGCCAAAAGGAAAAAAATCTACTGAAAGAAAATCACTTTAGTAGCTATATAGAGGTTTGATTCAAATGAAGATATATTTTAAACAAGGGCAATGATTACAAATTACTTGCAATTATGTGAATACAAACACAAACAGAAAGAAAGACAAAAGGAGCTTACATTCTAATAATAGAAAACTACAAGAAAGGAAGCTGAAGAGGTGCCCTGATAGGAAATGCCTTAAAGTCCTGATAGAGAAGAACAGAATGCAATATAGCCAGATATCAAGAGATGCTTTGTTCTGGCACGCTTTTTAAATAAAGGTTCTGTGAGAAGTCATTCATTTAAAAGGTGGTATCTTAGGAACAATGTACTTCAAAGATATGAATTACAGAAATGAAGTGATATTCCAGGATGAAAATTTAGGACACGATGGGAAAGTCCAAAATACAATGTGATAAGAAATTAATTGTCTAAACAAAAAGTGATAATAGTCTATAGTTGTATTTGGAAAGAGGGTAAATCTGAGAACTACCAGAGAGAAAAATGAACAGGATTTGGCAACTAATTAGATAAATGGAGTGACTCAGAAAGAGGAATTAAAAAATAATAATATACCTGTGAAGTTGAAATATGATGATGCTATGGACAGTGATTTATAAATTCAGAAAAAAGTAGAACTTTGGAGGAATGACAAGTTCTGTTTTGTACATATATATATATATATATATTCATTTTAAGATATCTGTAAGTCATCAACTTCAAGAGGTAATTGGTTATGTGACACTAGATAAATAGATAAGGGAATTATTAGCATAGAGACAATTAAGTCTATGATAAAGTGTAGAAGGAAAAGAAAAGAGGTGCTCAAATAACTCTATATTGGGAACATCCAGACTTAGTAAGCAAGGCCTGGATATAAATTTAACAAAAGTGGTTGAGTAGTATTTACCTAGATAGAAAGACTTTCAAAATACAATCAAAATAGTCAAGAAAGAAGATAGTATCCAGGAAAATAATGAAATCAACAGGATCAAAAGTTATACAATTTAGGAAGTATGAGATTTGAGAGGATATAATTCAATTTGGTTATTAAGAGAATATTGGTAATTTTGAAAAGAGAAATCATTTATACCCCATGCATATAAAAATCAAGAAATATAATACAATTTTATTATATATATCATGTACATAATTTATTATACTTATATACAATATATTTTATAATATATAAATATATAATGTTTATTAAAATATGTTATTATAATAATATACAACATATGTAGTATTTATTATATTTACAATTGTTGTTATACTTCTTTGAAATAGTATAAAATGTTATAAAATTTTAGAAATGCACCATTGAAATAAATTATTGCATATTAGCCCAATAGTATGAGCTTTCGGGATCTTGGATGCACTGTTTTTTTAATCTCTAATGAATGTATTTGCATCAAAAATGTTCACTAATTTCAATTATACCACCTACTTTAATGATAAAAATTCACAGATGACACTTTTAAGAATCCAGATAACAACAAATTGTGATTCAAATCAGCATATTGAAAATTATATTGCTCTATCCTAATTTTTACATCAATCATTCATCACTTGCCTCCCTCTCCCCTCTTCTAAACTTCTTTGGAATTAATGACCAATTTCTATATACAGGATTCTGGAATATTATTTATAACCACAACTTATATTTTATGAAAGCATTGACAAATTATTTTTAGAGACAGAAGTAATAATTAAAGCAGTTTGTCTTTGTGCAGAGGTTTTTGAAAGTGCTTAGAAAATACTCTCAATAATGAACCATGAATAACACTTCAGTGGATAGTTAATAGAATGAATTTTAACACTTAATATGAGCATGTGATGTTTCTGATAATACACACGTTTGCTCTCATGTAGACAAACATCCACAAACCCATAGAAATGAAAGAGAAGCAAACAGGAAGCAATTATAATAGTTTCTTATGCTGAATTAAAGAAGCAACAAGGGAGGAAATAATGCAATTGCACTTGGTATTGATTATATTGCATCTGGAGCACAGCATTTACTTCTAGGGCATCACGTGGTAAAGGAATCTGTCAAACTTTAGAATTTCCACAGGAGTGTGGCCAACTTGATGTCCAACCACTCTATTCTGCTCACTACACATATAAGAATCAGTTAAAAGATCAAATGTTATTTAGATTGGAAAAGAGAAAACAATACTATTTAAAGAGTTGTTGTCAGTCAACAAATAATTATGCAGTCACTACCTTCCAGCCAGGTGACATGTAACTGGCAAACTTTCTTAACTGAGGTGATTCCCTAAGTTGGGGGAAGAGGACAAAGAATGAGGATTTAGAGAAAAGCATGGATTATTCAGAAATGGGGAGTCATATAGAAAAAGAGCATAAGACACACAGGCAGGAATGATAAAAATATCTAAATGAAAGGCATGAGGGAAAGAAAAGTCCAGCTTACTATGACATCCAATGGAGATCTTTTTGTGTCTAATGTATAGGTTTTAGAGAGATTTATGACTATAGAGCATATTGAAATAGATTATAAAATCACAATTAATAAGCCACATGTATTAAAGATTCAGTAAAAGACTCTAAAGGTAAATCTCTCAGGGCTACAAAATGTTTTTGCTAATCACAAAATTTACCTCTTTTTATTTCCTTAGGGAAATTACCATTTACATGCTGGAATAGTTATTTATGACTTTCAGGCTTGAAAACTTAGATATTTTTATATTTAAATAATATTATGTGTTAGTTTGTCTCTCTTTATCAAAACCATTCCCTTATAAAATGTGGCCTCTATCAGTGCACAGAATCACAGAATTTGAGAACTGGAAAGGAATTCAGCAGACATTTAATATCTAGGCAACTGGGTGGCACAGCACATGGAAAGCTGGACATGGAATCAGGAAGACCCAAGTCCAAATTAAGTTTCAAACACCTAACTAGCTTTGTGACCTTGGGGAAATCACATAATATCTGTCTGAATTAACTTTTTCATATGTAAAATGGGAGTAATTATTATGACTATATCTCATTTGAGTTGTGAAGGTAAAATAAGAATATTTGTAAAGCACTTTCAAACTCAAAGAGTATATAAATTTTAGCTAATGATAATATAATTCATATAATAAAAGATTCCCCATGATAGCATATCAACAAATAGACATGAAAGTTCCACTTGAGAACCTCCAAAGAGAGGGAAATCATCATCTCTCAAGGCAGAATATTCCACTTTTTGATGCTGTACTAGGCAAGATTTCAAGCATCAGTTTTCCTTTTTGCCCCTCTCCCCATTACTCCTGGTTTTGTCTTCTGGAGGTAAGTAGACAATTCTAATCTCTCTGTATTTCAGTCTTGCATCAATTTGAAGATGGCTACAAATCTTCCATCCTATATCCATTACAAATATTTCCCCTTCAAACTAAATATCCCCATCTCCCCAAAACAATCATCATATGGCATGTATTCAAGGATTTTACCCTTCTCTGAACACTGCTCAGCTTTTCAGCATTCTTTTTAATTATGATACTCAGAACTGAAAATGAAATTCCAAATGTAGTATTATAAGGGCAGACTGAAGTAGTCTTATGACTTCCCTATTCATGGAAGTTTGTATTAATGATCTCTTCATCTCCTATTTGTTCAAATATCATTTCTTTGTGAATTATTTCCAATTCTATAGCCCTACTCTATCTCCTATGGGCTTATCTCTCACCCAACTTTCATATTTGACATTTTGAATTAGATGTCCCACTGACTATTAAAATTCAATATATACAAGAGAGAAATCACTATATTTTCCACTCAAACTTTCCTTCCTCTGAATTTCTCATTATTTTTGAGGGTATCACCATCTCCCTCATCAGACAGGCTTACAATCTTGATGTCATTTTCAAATTTTTACCTGTACTCACATTATATATCTAATCTATTGACAAATTCAATTGTTTCTATCTTCACAGAATCTCTTAGAGATGTCCCATTCTCTCCATTTACAAACCCAACATTGAGAAACTTGCTAGTTTTCATCACTTCATATCTGCACTATTTAGTAGTCTTCTAATAGTTTTTCCTGATGTGTCTCATTAGTACAATTTATACTTAATTTCACTGCCAAATGATCTTTTTAAAGGGCAAATTTGTTCATATCACCTACTACTCAGCAAATTGCAATGACTACCTATCAAGTAGTAAAGTATTAAATGCCCTGTTTGGTGTATAAAATCCTTTATATCCTGGTTCTATTGTACACTTTTTTAGCTTATTTTTATTGTACTTTGTGTTCTTTTCAATTTAAAAACATTGACTCTTATAAATATATAAATATATATGCATATAATATATACATGAATATAATATATATATATGTCTATTTGTTACTATACTATCTGTATGTATATATAGATAAAATACACTAATGTTTTATCTACATATATAAGTATATAGTTATAGTAGAGATATGGATATATCATTATAGTATAACTAGAGAGTAATTTCAGAGTAATTTTAACAATTGGAAAAAGAATAAAGAAAATAGAATTGAAAAGGCTTCATTTAGAAAGTAGGAAATCATTGAAAGAAGTCATAGAAGCCAAGTGCCAGAGGTGAGAAGGGAAAATTAAAAATACACTTAGTTGGGTTATGGCATGTCAAGTTCAAAGATCGACAAGAATCTTATTATTGTTACAGTGTAGATAACATGTTTTGATTGTGTTACTAATTGATGCATTTTAAAATTGATAAAAATATCAAAAGCCATGATTGTGCCTATAATCTAGCCCATTTCTTCAGTCTTTACAGAGTTGTTTTGAAAATACAAATGCTAAATATGTATCTGACATTCTGCATCATAGTCCTGATCAGGCTCTAATCTTTAACCAATAAAAGTGGGTTTAATTAGCATCACATTCTTAACAAAGCCATGTAATCTCCACACCTCCTTTCCAATAGTCCTACAAACCACAGGATTAATAATTATTTTCCAAAATTATTCAGGTATCTATGTTATACTCACTGATCTATATTTTGAAGAAACTATATCTTTCCTTCTTTAAAAATGAGGAGAGGGGCAGCTAGGTGGTATGGTGGATAGAGCACCAGCATTGAAGTCAGGAGGAGCTGAGTTCAAATCTGGCATCAGACACAACACTTCCTAGCTGTGTGACCCTAGGCAAGTCACTTAACCCCAATTGCCTCAGAAAAAAAAATGAGGACAGCATCTTCCTGTCATAAATTTAGTCATATATCTATTTTTCTTGATTATTCAAAAACACTCAATATTGTTTTAAGACTGCATTTTCAAGGGTTTTTTTGCTTTTTTTTGTTTTGTTTTTTGCTTTTTGCTGAGGCAGTTGGAGTTAAGTGACTTGCCCAGGGTCACACAGCTAGGGAATGTTAAGTGGCTGAGACCAGATTTGAACTCAGGTCCTCCTGACTTCAGGGCTGGTGCTCTATCCACTGTGCCACCTAGCTGCCCCTCAAGTTTTTTAGTAACTTGTTATGTAAATAATTCAAGATTATTAAGACCATTTAAATAACTAATATGCTTAATTATTAATTTTCTACTTGTAATGTCTTTTCAGCTATCTGACTTCAAAACACTTAAAAAGAGTGATGTTTTTCAAATTTGAAAATCATTTTCCTTAATAGAGGAGACTTAAGTAATAAAGGTTATTTTGCTTTATTTGTTCTTTGCCATCTCATTTATGCACTAATCTATTCCTTTTTTATTTTTCTTCTTCATTCAAAAATATCTAATACCGTAATTTATTATCTTAATATTTTACATATGGTTTTCACTGGATGTATTTTTCTTGGCAATAATTGAAGATTTGGGCCATTAGCTTTTTAAATAACTAGAGTTATTTCTCTAGTTATTTAAAAGAAGAGCAGATCTTATCTAATATATTAAACATTTAAGAACTTCTTTTCTTCCTATACTATTTCATTCACTAATTGCACTAGTTCACATGTTCAATTATCATTTCTATGTAGATGATTTCCAGATCTGTGTATGCACCCTTACTTTCTTCTTCAAATGATTCTTGGCTATATCAAACATATGTCATACAGGCATCCTAAACTCTACATCCAAAATGGAACTGATTATTTTCCCTAAAATGTTCCCCATTTCTTAATTCCTTTCTTATTAAGATATTAGCATCCTTCTAGTTGTTAACCTTAACTCCTTAGTTTCATTCTCCAAATTTTTAACTCATTGTCAAATCTTGTCATTTCTAACTTTACAAAATTCCTCTTATGCATCTCTCCACTTATGTAGGGACTAACCTATTTTAAAGCCTCATTCCTTTTCCCCTGGACTATTTCAATATGTTCTTATGGTCTGCCAGCTTCATGGCTCTTTCTTACTCAATTCTATGATGTACTCAACTAAAGTGATTTTCCTAAAGCATAGGATTGATAGTGTCATGCTCCTACTCAACAAAATTCAGTGGCTTTCAATTACCTGGAATAGCAGATATAAAGTTCTTTAGCACTGAAATCTCTTTACAACATTCCCCTCTCTCACTTGTCTAGTCTTCTTACACTTAACTTATCTCTGTGGTCCAATGACACTAGTTTATTTACTGCTCCTTACCATAATACATAATTTCCCAGTCTGCCTTTCTGCTGTAGTTTCTAACCAGAAGAAAATGCCACTTTACCTCTATGTATTTGAATTTCCTGTGTTTAATTTCTAGAATATGAGTTCCTCAAGATAAGGTTTGACTTTTGCCTTACTTTGTATGCTCAGAACTTATCATAGTGTCCGTAACCTAGAATATACTTTTTTTTTTAAAATATCATTTCATTTGTGAATTTGACTGGCTTACATCAATACTCAGTCATAGGTGGCCTTTTCTAGACTAGCTACTAAGGTCTTCCCATATCAGGTTGCCTTTTTTTTAAATTTTATTTGCATAACATATGTGTGGGTAATTCTTCAACAATAACCCTTACATAGCTTTCCGTTACAAATTTTTTCCCCAACTCCCCACCCTTCCCCTAGATGGCAGGATATCCACTACATGTTAATTATGTTAAAATATTGGTAAATCGAATATATGTATACATATTTCCAAACTTGTCATTGTTGTGCAAGAAAAATCTTCTCTACACAAACAATATATCAGATAAAGGAAACACAATGTAAGCAAACATCAATCAAGGAGTATGAGAATGTTATGTTGTGGTCCACATTTCACATCCCTCTCTCTGGGTGTATATGGCTTTCTTCAGTGAACAATTGGAGGTGGTTTGAAACATTTCATTGTTGAAGAGAGCCATGTCCATCAGAATTGATCATCATATAGTACTGTTGTTGCCGTGTATAATGATCTCCTGGTTCTGCTCATTTCACTCAGCATCAGTTCATGTAAGTCTCTCCAGGCCTCTCTGAAATCATCTTGCTGGTCATTTCTTACAGAACAATAATATTCCATAATATTCATACACCATAATTTATTCAGCCATTCTCCAATTGATGGGCATCTTTTCAATTTCCAGTTTCTTGCCACTACAAAAAGGGCTGCCACAAACATTTTTGCGCATGTGCGGCCCTTTCCCTCCTTTAAAATCTCCCCGGGATATAGGCCCAGTAGAAACACTGCTGGGTCAAAGGGTATGCACTGTTTGATAACTTTTTGAGCATAGCTCCAAATTGTTCTCCAGAATGGCTGTATCCGTTCACAGCTCCACCAACAATGCATCAGTGTCCCAGCCCTCCCACATCCCCTCCAACATTCATCATTAACTTTTCCTGTCATTTTAGCCAATCTGACAGGTGTGAAGTGGTATCTCAGGATTGTCTTGATTTGCATTTCTTTGATCAATAGTGATTTGGAGCACCTTTTCATATGACTATAAATAGTTTTAATTTCATCCTCTGAAAATTGTCTGTTCATATCCTTTGACCATTTATTGATTGGAGAATGGCTTGAATTCTTATAAATATCGGACAATTCTCTATATATTTTAGAGATGAGACCTTTATCAGAACCCTTAAATGTAAAGATGATTTCCCAATTTATTGCTTCCCTCCTAATCTTGTCTGCATTGATTTTGTTTGTACAAAAATTTTTTAACTTAATATGGTCAAAGTTATCTATCTGGTTTTCAATTAAGAGTTCTAGTTCTTCTTTGGACATAAATTTATTCCATCTCCATAGGTCTGAGAGGTAAACTATATTACATTCCTCTAATTTACTTATAGTATCACTCTTTATATCCAGATCATGAACCCATTTAGATCTTTTCTTGGTATGTGGTATTAGATGTGCGTAAAGTCCTAATTTCTTCCACACTAGTTTCCAGTTTTCCCAGCAGTTTTTGTCAAATAGTGAATACTTATCCCAAAAGCTGGGGTCTTTGGGTTTATCAAAAAATCAGGTTGCCTTTTTATCTACATTATATGTACCTTGTTTCTTCCTAGTTCTTTGCATGTTTTCTTGTCCACTGGCACATTATTGCCTTGAAAGTAGAGATTTTGCTTTTTCTCCCCTTGATTTGTTTTGTTTTACATTACAAATGTTTAGCTGAGTAGCTAGAACAAAGTAGGCAGAAAATAAATAAATGCTTGGCAACTGATAAACTGGAACACACATATTCAGACATATATAAATTATATACACAAACATATAAAAATTTATGTGTTTATACACATACTCTAGTGCATATAGAATCAATTAAAATTTTGAAACAAATTTTGAGATATGCATGCACACATATATACACAAGTGTTTTGTGGGTTTATATAAATACAAAAGTATATAGATGCAGCAAGAACATGTATGTGTATATGTGCATGCTGAATCTGATATTTTTCCATGCACATCTATACAATTATGCATGATCATAAATGCATGTGCATGTGTGTATGTGTACAATATATTGTGAAGATACAGCTCTATACCAGTATATACATGCACACATTTGTGTGTATTGTATACAGAGTATATATATATATATATACACACATATATATGCATATATGTATATATATATATATATGTACATGCATATAAATATATCTATTTGTGTATAATGTAGAAATGTATAAATAATATCTGCATATGTGATGTATACACATATATCATACATAAATTAATGTGTACACATTGATAATATATAACACGTATCTACAGTACATACATACATATGCATTCAATATGATGTAAAAATGCACATATCATATAATACATAAATGAAAGTATATGCATACATAATACATAACACATACATACAATACATACATACATACATATCCATTCAATATGAGTTCATCTAGAATCTTAATTTTTTCTTCCTCTTTTCCTCCTCTTTTTCCTCCACCGCCTCCTCCTCCTTTTTATTTTTCTTTATTTTTCTTCTCTTCATTTTACTTTAACCTACCTAGTATTGGTAATGAGGTCTTCTTTTAGTTCACCATTTGTCTACTTTCTTGACATTCCTTTACATTATCTTTGGCTGTCTCGAGATCTTATGGTTTCTGTTTTCCTTCCAGATGATTTTTTTTTCCTTTCATGTTACCTTGAAATATATATTCACTCCAACACACTAAATGATAGGAAAAAATTCCCTCAAATCTTTTAATTTTCTCCTAAAGTAAGAAAATCACCTTTCAAGTAGCACACATAGTTCCTCCAGCATAAAGACAAACAGAACACAAACTCTGCAGGTAACTGGAACAGTTCCTCTCCATTTCATAACTCTTGATTCTAAAATGGAATTACATTATTTGATTCTTTTTAAAAAAATTCTTACTGTTATCTACTGTGGAAAACTGCAGCTTCATCACTTGGCTAGAACCAGTAACCAAAGTACTCTAGGCTTGAACTGAGAAGATCTGGGCTCGAATGCTGACTCAACCAATAACTTGGGAATTCAAATATGCTCCCTGAACCTCAGTTTCTTTTTCCTTTGTGAAATAGACATAACAATACCTAATTCATCTCATATCAACTAAGAAGGAGAAACCATCAAAATGATTCTTAAGTCTTCCATTTAAGTATATTCCATTTAATTATATTATATTAAATATAATAGTTTCCATTAAAGTATTTTTAAAAGACTAAAAGTTATTTGAAAAAAAAATGTATGTGCTTATTACCTTCATCTTTGGTAAGAATAAGTGCCCTTATACAGGGATTTTTAAATTGTCACCTGTCTTCTATATTAACATGTGGATTAAGAAATTGGAAGGACTACTTTATTAAAAGTCACATTTTGATATAGTCTGAGAGATATTCTAGAGGGGAGTGCAGTGGAAAACTTGTGTTTGTATAAAATAGAATTATTGATGTAGGATATATTCTGCCAGCAAGTAGGTTAGATGTGGAATCTTTATTTGCAAGTTAACTATTTGCTACTCAAAATCTATTTTCCCTATGAAGTAATATTAAGCATAATACCATGTTTCCAGGGCAGCCCACAAAATTCTGCATAGTTGAACTATTGTTCTTTCACATGGAAATAGATTAGAAAAAAATATTTTTTAATTGAAAGAAAATATTTTTTTATTTTAATTTTTCTAGAATATTGAAATTTGAAGAAAATTAGTTTTAATAAGAATTCTGTCGTGATATTTTCTACTGTTGGAAGAGAATCTAGATATTGATGATACTGTTTTAAAACATATAATTTCAATTAAAGTACTTCAGCATTCCATTTCCTTAATATTGTATAGCAAAATCTTCTGATTTTGTGCATTCAAAATTAGGATCAATTTGATAAGAAACTCTGAAGGATAACAAAGGACCAGTGGGAATATCCCTGAGATAACTGGCATAAAAATGTAAGAGTAAGGAAAGAAACAATTTTTAGAGAGTATTTGTGGAAAAGACATTATCTAAAACCAAATATTTTACAATTCTTTTAAAATCATTTCATCCCCTGGCTATCTTCTAATCTTCTTTTTTATGTCTTATTGCTCTCTAGATAGTTTACAACCCAGTGACATTGGCCTCCTTGATATATCTCAAATAAGATACTGTATTCTTTACTCCATTCTTTTTTTTTTTCCTGAGGCAATTGGGATTAAATGACTTGCCCAAGGCCACACATTTAGGAAGTGTTAAATGTCTGAGGTTAAGTGTCTGAAACCAGATTTGAACTCAGTTCCTCCTGACTTCAGGGGTGGTGCTCCATCCACTGTGCCACCTAGCTGCCCCACTCTATACATTTTCAATGTCTGTTCCCCATGCCTAGAATTGTCTACCTCTTTTTCTTTCTCCTGGCTTCCAGGATTTTCTTCAAACTCAGATAAATTCCACATACTGAAAGCTGGTCTAGTTAATGCTAGTACCTTTCCATTGAGATTGTCTCCAAGTTATCCTTGGGAGAAAGAAACAACTCATTTCTAAACCTTTTAATAATTATAAGAGGTAGAGAAATATAGGGAAGGTGTAGTTTCTTTCCTTGTTCAAAGGGGACTTTTAATTAAGAAAGAAAAAAATAGGAATCTTATTCGACATCCAAACACAGAACTCGAGATGCATAAAAAGGTTAAAAGGAAAGGACTCTTGAGAACTTTATTTTTACTAGGGAGATATTTAAAGTTTGGGGGTATAACTAACTAGATATTACTTTGATAATATGAAAAAGAGAACTAGAGGGGGAAAGGTCATACTGAGGAAAAGAGGGAAAAAGTGGTAAAATAAGATCTAAAAAAAAGGAGGTAAAAACAAGGTAAAATCACTTGAAGAGGCAAAGAAAACCTAATATAATTGAGAGAAAGAGGGGAGGGAGATGAGCATTGTGTAAATCTTACTCTCATCATGTTGGGCTCTAAACGTGTATATCAGACATTTGATTTCACATAGAAACTTGTCTGTTGCTAGAGGGAAGTGGGAGGGAAAGGAGGAAAAGTAAGGGACAAACTAATACAAGGGAAAACAGAAGAATCAGGGGAAAGGAGTAAAACAGGGGGAGGAGATCTAAAGGGTCGAGTATTGTTTGGGGGAGCGGTCATCAAAACCAAAGTACTGAGGAGGGGGGAAGGGAGAAAGGGGAAAGGAAAAGGGAAAACATAACTTGGGTAAATAAGATGGCAGAAAATAAAGATTTAGTTATTCTGTGAATGTGAATGGGATGAACTCTCCCATAAAGCGGAAGCAGATGGCAGACTGGATTAAAAACCAGAATCCCACAATATGTTGTCTACAAGAAACACATCTAAAACATAGTGACACATATAGGATGAAGGTAAACGGCTGGAGCAGGACCTATTATGCTTCAGGTGAACAAAAAAAAAGCAGGGGGAGCAATCCTTATCTCAGATCAAGTACAAGCCAAGATAGATATAATCAAAAGAGATAAGGAAGGAAACTCTATTTTATTAAAGGGTACCATAGATAATGTAGCAATATCAATACTAAATATATACGCACCAAGTGCAATAGCATCCAGATTCCTAGGGGAGAAATAAAGAGAGATGCAAGAAAAAATAGATAGACAAACTATACTAGTGGGGGATCTCAACCTTGCTCTCTCAGAATTAGATAAATCAAACCACAAAATAAACAAGAAAGAAACTAGGGAGATAAACCAATTGTTAGAAAAGTTAGGTATGATAGATCTATGGAGAAAGTTGAATGGAGACAGTAGAGAGTTTACTTTTTTTCTCAGCAGTCCATGGAACCTATACAAA
>JAJPUD010007218.1:0-13197 GCA_023553655.1 Myrmecobius fasciatus | reverse complement strand
TCTCATATATATAAGAATTCAAGCCACTCTTCAATAGATAAGTGGTCAAGGGATATTAACAGACAATTTTCAGATGATGAAATTAAAACCATCTCTAGTCATATGAAAAGTTGCTCCAAATCACTATTGATCAGAGAAATGCAAATTAAGACAACTCTGAGATACCACTACACACCTGTCAGATTGGCTAAAATGACAGGAAAAGATAACGATGAATGTTAGAGGGGATGTGGGAAACTGGGACACTAATACATTGTTGTTGGCACTGTGAACGGATCCAACCATTCTGGAGAGCAATTTGGAGCTATGCTCAAAAAGTTGTCAAACTGGGCATACCCCTTGACCCAGCAGTGTTTCTACTGGGCCTATATCCCAAAGAGATCTTTGAGGAGGGAAAGGGACCCATATGTGCAACAATGTTTGTGGCAGCCCTTTTTGTGGTGGCTAGAAACTGGAAACTGAAGGGATGCCCATCAATTGGAGAGTGGCTGAATAAATTATGGTATATAAATGTTATGGAATATTATTGCTCTGTAAGAAACGACCAGCAGGACGATTTCAGAGAGACCTGGAGGGACTTGCATGAACTGATGCTGAGTGAAACGAGCAGAACCAGGAGATCATCATACACAGCAACAACAGTATTACATGATGATCAATTCTGATGGACATTGCTCTCTGCAACAAAGAATTGTCTCAAACCAGTTCCAATTGTTCACTGAAGAAAACCATATACACCCAGGAAGAGGGATATGAAATATGGACCACAATGTAACATTTTCATGATCTCTATTGACATTTGCTTGCAATGTGTTGCCTTTCTCTGATTCTTTTTTTTTCTTGTATATAGGATTTTTTTTGCATAACTTCTCAAGCATTTCAACATTATTAACATGTAGTGGACTTCCTGCCATCTAGGGGAGGGGAGGGGACTGGGGGTAAAATTTGTATTGGAAAGCTTTGTAAAGATCAATGCTGGGGAACTACCCATACATATGTTATACAAATAAAAAGCTTTAATTAAAAAAAAAAGGAATCTTTATATATCTAGATCAAAGGATTTTAGTTTGAATCTCTCTTTGTCACTGCAATTTTTATATAATTTGGAGAAGTTATTTAAGTCTCTGAATTTTTTTATCAATATAAATGAGAGCATTAAGCTAGAAGGTTCCTAAAGTTTCTTTCATCAGTAAAGGATAAGGGAGAAGATATGGATGATAGCTTACATTTCTACATCACTTCAAAGTTTAAAGTGCTTTATAAATATTATCTCATCATAACATCATAACAACCTTGAGAAGATGTTATTATTACCCCCAATTTATAGATGAGGAAACAGAGGCAGACAGAGATGGCTTGCCTAAGGCCACATAGTTAGTAAATATTTGAGAAATATTTCATCTCAGGTATTCCATACTATATATCCCACACTATTTTTGTGACATCATCTAACCATCAGCTCATTACAAGGGATTACCATGACTAAAATCTGAGTTTTTGGAGCCATTTTGAGTTCTTGCTTTAATTAATCTAAATTTCATTAATCTAATTAATCAAAAGCACAAATATTTTTTTAAACTCTCAAGCACATTGGCAGAAGGCACCATTAAATAACAATATAATATAGTTCTAATAGACTGACTTGTCTTTTAAGGAATATCACATATAACCTCAAAATATTTAGTAATATACTTTCCACAGTTTAAACAACTAAGTTAATTAGAATAGACACAATTCATTCATATTCTATTGTTGAACATATTTTGAAGATCAACTCATATTTGATTAAAGTTCTATTAATTATTATTAGAAGCTTCTTCATGTAAGCAAAGTGACAATTATCTCATTAAGCATACAATTGTGTCCTAATTGAGCAGCAACAGGTTCATAAAATTGTTAGTTTTGAGTGTAAAATTACACCTATATAACCTGTAGAGTTTTATTTACTACACATTTGCTAATAAGTTGTAATTCCTATCAGAGTATTATTTATTAGCTCATTGTGCTTTTATTTTGTCTTTCATCATATATCTATCTAGTTTATTGTTAGGTTTTTATCACACATTCTGAAAAGACAAACAAATACTACGCATTATAAAAATAGTAGCTACATTAAATAATGTTTTATGTGTAAGTATACATTCATCTGTTGAAAAAAAACAAAGATCCAGAAACTACCAGACCACTTGACTATTGTCTTATTGTACCCAGTCTTATCAAAAGTCATTCCTAGGGGTTGGGCCATGAATGTTTTGCCACAGGTTAATTAAATCTCTATAATTTTTCTGATTTATTTTTACTGTCTTGGATAAAATGGCTAAATCATTATTCACTATTGTGATGGTCTTTGTGTAACTAGCATTTGATTGAAAGGAAATAAGTCTTTTAGATATGACTTGGAACATTTTTTCCTCATAAAAGGGGTTGTGATTGTAAGAACATTTTGAAACAAAAGAATATAATTACCTCTTGACTATCAGTTTTGTGGAGGCTGATGGATACAATTCCATTGCAGTACCCCTTATCTGAGAATATTATAACGGACTGTCCTGTTAGCTTCAATCAACAGCTCCTCTTAAGGCAGAATTCAAAGTCTCTCTTGGAGAAGGGTAGTTGAGATTTCAGAAATATTTATTCATGCTTACTTAAGAGTGATATTTAGAAAAACCCATGTGGTGGACATAACACAAAAAATTTCTCTCTCTCTCTCTCTCTCTCTCTCTCTCTCTCTCTCTCTCTCTCTCTCACACACACACACACACACACACACACACACACACACTCTATTTTACATAAAGAGCAAAGGAAAATCTGTATAGTTGCTACTTCCTAAGTTTCTTGAAAGACTCCTCTGTTATTAACGTCTTAGCATACTGCCTGTTTGTCTTTTCTTTAGGACATGATGGATTTTAATATAGGGGCTCTTAAATAAAGTTTAATATAGCAGTATTCTTCTATCCTTGTCTTCCTATCCTTGTTTTTCGCAGACAGTCAGTAATTTGAAATTATCTGCCAATGGTCTAATGAAAATAACAGTGATGTATAAAAATGTCTTTTGAAGAAATTCAAATTTTCCCCCACAGGTAAGATTTTAACTACTTGAGTTGTGAACATTCACTATACCAATTTTTTTAAAAATTATTATTGTAAAAAATAAATTATTTGATTTTTCCATTATCTCTTTTTACATTGATCAATCCAGTTAAAATCTTATGCCTTGAATAATGTTTTGTTCCATTTAGGTTCCTATCATACATCAGAGAGAAAGGTCAACTTAGTAGAAAGCAAGTTTAGAGAAAAATTCAAAAGGCACTATTTAAAAATGGTAGAGTGATCTTTCCAAAATAAATTCAAAATATAAAAAAACTACCTCTCTTTAATTGCTACTTATTTTCCCTTGTTATGACAAGTGGTTATAACTACTTTTCATCTATATTTTTCTCTTAAAATTTCTTGTAGCAGGATCATTACTAAAGAGAAATATTTTCTAGAACACAGGGAACATAAACCCCTGATTAACCCTTGGATGGAGTCCTATGTTCAGAAAGGGAAAAGGGAGTGAGGACAGAAAAAAAGTGAGAGAAAAAGAGACAGACAGAGAAACAGGACAGAGAGTGGGAGAAGGGAGGGAAAGAGAGAGAAAGAGGGAGAGAAGATACAGGAAATAAAATGGAAGAAATAAAATAAAGATAATTATATAGACAGTGGTAAATAGAAGAGGGTAAATAAAAGAAAGGAATGGGGTTGGAGTAAAGGAACAAATTAAAAGGATAGGCAGATAAAATAAGATATTTCTATTAGTCAAATATTATAGTATTTTTTAAAATATTTTCATTCTTGAAAACATTTATAAGTGACCAACTTGAATTTTAAATATATCCAAATATAGGTTTTTGGGTTTTGTTTTTGGAATTTTCTTTTTTTTTAATTAAAGCTTTTTATTTGTATAACATAGGTATGGGTATTTCCTCAGCATTGATCTTTACAAACCTTTCCCTTACAAAATTTACCCCCACTCCCCTCGCCTCCACTAGATGGCAGGAAGTCCACTACATGTTAATAATGTAATAATACTTGACAAGTTGTGCAAGAAAAATCCTATCTACAAGAAAAAAAAAGAAAATCAGAGAAAGGAAACACAGAGAAAGCAAACATCAATAGAGAGCATGAAAACGTTAGGTTGTGGTCCACATTTCATATACCTCTCTCTGGGTGTATATGGCTTTTTTCAGTGAACAATTGGAACTGGTTTGAGACAATTCTTTGTTGCAGATAGCCATGTCCATCAGCGGTGATCATCATGTAATATTGTTGTTGCTGTGTATAATGATCAACTGGTTCTGCTCATTTCACTCAGCATCAGTTCATGCAAGTTTCTCCAGGCCTCTCTGAAATCGTCTTGCTGGTTGTTTCTTAGAGAGCAATAATATTTCATAAAATTCATATACCATAATTTATTCAGCCACTCTCCAATTGATGGGCATCCATTCAGTTTTCAGTTTCTGGCCACAACAAAAAGGGCTGCCACAAACATTCTTACACATGTGGGTCCCTTTCCCTCCTCTAAGATCTCTTTGGGATATAAGCCCAATAGAAACACTGCTGGGTCAAAGGGCATGCACAGTTTGATAACTTTCTGAGCATAGCTCCAAATTGCTCTCCAGAATGGCTGGATTTGTTCAGAGTTCCACCAACAATGTATCAGTGTCCCAATTTTCCCACATCCCCTCCAGCATTCATCATTATCTTATCCTGTCATTTTAGCCAATCTGACAGGTGTGTAGTGGTACCTTAGAGTTGTCTTAATTTGCATTTCTTTGATCAATAGTGATTTGGAGCAACTTTTCATATGACTAGGGATGGTTTTAATTTCATCTGAAAATTGTCTGCTCATATCCCTTGGCCACTTATCTAGTGAAGAGTGGCTTGAATTCTTATAAATATGAGACAATTCTCTAAATATTTTAGAAATGAGGCCTTTATCAGAACCTCTAAATGTAAAGATGATTTTGCAATTTATTATTTCCCTCCTAATCGTATCTGCATTAGTTTTATTTGTACAGAAATTTTTAACTTAATATAATCAAAATTATTTATCTGGTGTTCAATTAAGAGTTCCAGATCTTCTTTGGACATAAATGTATTCCATCTCCACAGTTCTGAGAGGTAAACTATACTACATTCCTCTAACTTGCTTACAAAGTCACTCTTTATATCTAGATCATGAACCCATTTAGATCTTATCTTGGTATGTGGTGTTAGGTGTGGGTCAAGCCCTAATTTCTTCCACACTAGTTTTCAATTTTGCCAGGAGTTTTTGTGGAATAGTGAGTACTTATTCCAAAAGCTGAGATCTTTGTGTTTATCAAACACTAAATTGTTAAAGTTATTGCCAAGATTGTCCTGATATCCTATTCTATGCCACTGATTGACTGCTCCATTTCTCAGCCAGTACCAAATGGTTTTGATGACTGCTGCTTTATAATATAATTTTAGATCTGGTACAGCAAGGCCATCTTCATCTGCCTTTTTTTCCCTTGAGATTCTTGACCTTTTGTTCTTCCAAATGAACTTTGCTACTATTTTTTTCTAGATCTGTAAAATAATTCCTTGGGAGTTGGATTGGTATGGCAATAAATAAGTAGATTAGTTTGGATAGTATTGTCATTTTTATTATATTCGCTCGGCCTACGCATGAGCACTTAATGTTTTTCCAATGGATTAGGTCTGATCTTATTTGTGTGGAAAGTGTTTTGTAGTTTAGTTTGTATAGTTTCTGACTTTTCGTTGGCAGATAGATTCCCAAATATTTTACACTATCATCCGTTATTTGGAATGGAATTTCTTTTTGTATCTCTTGCTGCTGAATTTTGTTGGTAATATATAAAAATGCTGATGATTTATGGGGGTTTATTTTGAATCCTGCAACTTTACTAAAGTTGTGGATTGTTTCTAGTAGTTTTTTAGTTGAGTCTCTAGGGTTCTCTATGTATACCATCATGTCATCTGCAAAGAGTGATAATTTTAGTTTCTTCATTACATATTCTAATTATTTTTATCTCTTTTTCTTCTCATTGCTAAAGCTAACATTTCTAATAAAATATTAAATAGTAATGGTGACAGTGGGCAGCCTTGTTTCACTCCTGATCTTACTGGGAATGGTTCTACTTTGTTTCCATTACATATGATGCTTGCTGATGGTTTTAAGTAGATGCTACTAATCATTTTAAGGAAAAGCCCATTTATTCCTATACTCTCTAGTGTTTTTAATAGGAAAGGGTGTTGGATTTTATCAAATGCTTTTTCTGCATCTATTGAGATAATCATATGTTTTTTGTTAGTTTGGTTATTAATATAATTGATTATGTGGATAATTTTCCTAATATTGAACCAGCCCTGCATTCCTGGTATAAATCCTACTTGGGCATAGTGTACTATCCTGGGGATGACTTTCTGTAATCTCATTGCAAATTATGTTATTTAAAATTTTTGCATCAATATTCAAGTAGCTGGGGCAGAATTTGAGTGCATTTTCTTTGAATGGAAAGACAATTTTTTTTCACTGCCATTCTCTAAAGAACTGCTCTTTTATGTCTTTGGGTTATGCCAATTCTATAATAGTAGAACAGATTTAGCAAGGAAAGATAAGGACTATGATTTTGATTAGTATAGACATAGATCAAAGTTGTGGACAGCAAAAGCTAATAGTCTCAAGAGGTAAGGTTTGTTTTTTTTTATTGTTGTTTTGTTTTGTTTTTTACAGAAAAGAGTATATTAGCATCTTAAATTCAACGGAATCCATATCTACTATGTATATATATATATATATATATATATATATATATATAAAACATATATATATATATATATATATGTACTAGGAAGACCACAGTGGAGTACATATTCTCAAAAACAGTACAGGACAAACCAATCAATACAGGCAACTCTGTCTCCCTCCCTCTTGCTCTCCTTTTCCTTTTCCCTCTCCCATCATTCCTTTCTATACTTACACACACATACACACACACACACACACAAACATACACACACACCCCACATATGACTATCTCTAGGACAAAAGTTTTATGTTTTCATTTAATAATATCCAATTAGTATTATCCCTTGAAAGTGGCAAATGTTTCTTTGCATGGAGAAGCAGATCTCTGCATGTGTTTGTGTAACAGAAGAAGAGAATGGATTATTTTTTAAGGGAGTAAGCTGCTTCTAAAGGATGACCTAGGCCTTGGGGAAAGAAAAATCCATAATATTCATAGCAGCTGAATAATAAAAAAATAAAATAAAACAGTTGAGTTGGCTTATGATTTGGCAAATGGAAAGATCTTAAAAAACCCAAAAAAACAGAACACAAAATCTAGAAATCCTATTTCTTTACACAATAGAATATATAAGAATTTAATAAATGTCCATGGGCATTTTTCCTTTAATCATTCATCTGCTACATAAAATTCAATTGTTATCTTTAATGTACTTTGCATATATTGTCTACTATTGAAATTTTAAAGCTCTTTGCAACCTGGCCCTACCCTATCTTTCCAGGTTTAGTGAACATTATTCCTCCCCTTCTTCATGCACACACACACATACACCCACACCCACATCCACACACACACACACACACACACACTGAAATCCAGAAAAACTAGTCATCTGTTTTGATTATTTATACTCTTATGATTTCAATCTCTCTCAATTATTTTACAATAACTATTTCCACTGTGTCTAAAATGTTTTTACTTTTGGTTGTTCATCAATTCAGTTATGTCTAACTATTCATGACTCTGTGGACCATAATCTTCATGGGCTTTTCTTGGCAAACCTACTAACATGGTCCGCTATTATGCATCCCCAGTGGATTAAGGCAAACAGGTGAAATGTCTTGTTTAGGGTGACACAAGTAGTGTCTGAGGCTGAATTTGAACTCAGGTCTTTCTGACTCCAAGTACAATACTCAATGAGACATGAAGCTGGGTCCCTTCATCTCATTATTTCTACCATATAAAATTTCTTTATTAAAGGTACAATTCAAAGTTAAACTTTTATATGAATTCTTTCACGATGAATACAACTGATTTTATCTCTTTTAAAAACTACATTGTATTTAACTTCTTTGTATTTATTTGCATTTGCTTTCTTTATATTTATTCTCAGCACACTTATATATGTACTTATTCCATACCTGGGTTAAAATGTCTGCCCCTCCCTTCCTTAAATCCAATTCAATTGCATGTCATGGCATCACCTCCCTGATATCATGGTCCTCTTCTAGAACAAAGGACAAAAAACAGAATGGTATTTCTTGCAAGTAAGAATTATTTCATTGTTTAAAAAACATCTATATCACTAGTGCCAAAACCAATTTTTAGTATGTGGTAGATATACTATGCTAATTGACTATTTGATTAGTTGTTAAAATCAAGAAATCTAATAGAAAAATTAAAGTAAAATGACATGGTATATATGATTACAAATTAGATGGAAAGAAGGCAAATTTTATTTCTTATTTGATGCTATTTGTACATAAAAATGAAAAAAAGCAGACTTAAAAAAAAGTTATTCTATGACTTCTCCATGATTTCTGGAGAAAAGAATATTCACAAAAGAAGATAGAAAACTTCCAAATCTATGGGAAATTAGTGAGTTACCTATAGAGCAAAAGAAAGTGCATATATAACCCACATTTCTGAAGAAGTAAAAGGAAGAAAATGATAAATTAGACTGATTTTTCCCCTCAGCTTTGCTAGACAAGGAAATTTAGTTTTAGGTCTCATTATTGAAATGAGATATGGAAACCTTTGGAAATTAAGGGTTTCAGGAATAGGGCTTGTTTTAAAAAATGTTAAATGAGAATTGAAAGTATTTAGTTTGGAGAAGGGAAGGCTGAGAGGCAATGTTCAAGTTTCACAAATGGAATATTTGGATTTAGATTAAACATCTCCTAAATTTCCTGTTGGCAGGATTAACAAGGCACTGAAATTCATTGCCAACAGATGTTATAGGTTGTCCTTCATTTTCTACTTTTTTTGTGAAAGAACAGACAACCATCTTTCTGGGGTAATTTAAATCTTTCCCTAGGTCCTGTTTAATCTCATAATTCTGCAAATTAGGAAAGCATGTATTTTTCTTCTGAAGGCACCTTTCCATAATAATTTTTGCCAAGTATGTCCTTGTACCATTGAATTATAGTTCAATTAAGGCTTTATAACATCTTTTAATTTGAAAATAATAAATAAGTTACATATTCAGTATTATTTATAAGTGGGACATTAAATGAAGATTACTCAAGATTTTTCCCCTTGAACTTCAAATAGATTTGAATATATTCTGAAATGAACAACTTTTGATGGTTTTAAACAAGTTGCCTACAGAAACAAGGGAATATATTTATTAAATGCTAAACTCTCAGGTTGTGTTTTTTAGTCCAAAAATTTGCAAAATCATTAAGGAGCTATATAATAGTTGTACAGTGGACAACATGCATATTCCTCTGAAAAAAAAACACTATTTTTAATAGAATTCTCTTCTTGGAGACATAGCCTGAATAGTTTAATGACATTTTAAGAAATAGAATTAATGTTTTCTAATTTGGAAAGCAACATTCAGTATCTTCAGATATTTTAGGAATCCTTATTAAAGTATTAATAATTCATTTTAACTAATGTAGAATGTACTTTATACAAGGTAATAATAAAATATATTATCTCACAAAAATCATGCTTCATACACTGTTATCCTAATAACAAACTTTTAAGCAAATTTAAAAAGTATTTTTTCTCATTTTACACAAGAGTAAGTTAAAGCATAGAAAAGTAAAGCATCTTGGTCAAGGTCAATCAAATGGATAAATTAATGACTATAAAGCTCATAATGCTTATTTATTTCCATATATTTCTTTGTATTAAATTCATTTTGACTACATGAGTGGTGAATTAGACTGTGATTTATGATGTCAGGTAGCATAACTGAGTGTTTACAACTTTTAACACAGTGTAATGATGAGTTAAGCATTTATTGTTTTGGATATGGATCATCCTATTGGTGACATTGGTGGAAATGATGATATGCTAAACTTTTAATTTAATTTCATCACAATCAGTAACTGGTAGATAAATCACATCTTCCTGAAGTAGAAAACTTTATCTACTTTATTCCATTCTATTTTCAATTCAATTATTCTAATTTTGAGAAATGAACCACAGTTCAACTTCTATTAAAAACCAATAATCTAAAGTCATTCCTATAAAGTTGCTTAGATACTGCAAACAAAATATTTTAATAAAGGAGAAAGGCAAACCAAGATTTAGGTTACTTAGAACAATAACAGTCGGTGACAGTGCCTTGAGCCTTCTCCTTTCTTCTAGATGCAGCATATCCCCTGAGGAAATACTACTAGGGCCAAGTCAGTCTTTTTCAGTGTGCCTTTTGTGCTAGCACAAGACAGATTTCACTTTTTTCTACCAGCCTAAACTCCCAACAATTCATTTCAGTATAAAGAAGAATGACCTCCCTTTTGACTTAAGGCCTCCTATTTCTTCCTGAGTATGATGTGATTCTAAGAAGTAAAACTAAACAAAAAGGTACAAAGAGTAATTATGTTTTGTCAATGAATTATGAAAACAAGAATTGATACATAGGAATTAGATAGGGGAGGAGGGCTGGTGGTTCTGAAATCCAACTCACATCAGGAATATATTAAAAAGAAAACAATACCTACATATATATGTATATATACATATATATATGTATATATCCAGAAGGTTTATAAAACCTTCCAAATTTTATAAAGAAATAAGAGGAGGATGAAATAGGAAAAGGCAGGGTACAGAAGAATGTGTAAATTAATGAGAGTGGTATAAAGAGGGAGGTGAAGTGTGGGGGAAAGAGGATAAGGGAGGGACCCCTGAATGATTGAGGTTAAGTAGTAGCAAAGCAAGCTAGAGAGTAGAAGTTAGAAGAGTTAACAGGAATAGGAAGAAGAGATATTCACAAATATAATGGTCAGGAGTAGAATTTATTAGGGGAAAATAGGGGTAGTAATCCCTGATCTCAGACAGTCAAAATTAAAAATGTTTCAATTAAAAGAAATAAATCTCATATATCATTCAGATTAATATTGCTTTAGCTGTGTGTATGTGTGTTTATATGCATATATGTGTGCACATATGTGTGTAAATACATTGTGTGCCATATATATGTATGTGGGGGAGGTGGGAAGAGGAAAGGAGAAAATAATAAAAACTGCACAGCAGGAAGAAAACTTAGAAATAACTCTATATCTATATCTATATCTATAGATATAGATCTACATCTATATCTATAGATATAGATCTAGATCTATAGATATAGATCTAGATCTATATCTATAGATATATACTTATATATCTATAGATATAGATATAGATATATATAGAGAGAGACAGTAAGGAGATTCTTTTCTCTCTACTACCTGATTTCTCCTTGATGCCACATCTTCCCTGGCAACCTACTCTAATACTCATTAAAGCAGCTCTTTCAAATATTTTCATCCCTCATCAAAATTCCCATAGCTCCATCTTTTTTCACTTACTCAATTCTCTTTAGTTCCTTGGATGAAGCAGGGGATTTGGAATATATGTTGCCAACTATTGTCACTTGCAGATTCTACTCTTTGCCCTATCATTCAGTTACCTCTCTTTCTTTAATGTTCATGGTGATTACATTTACCATATAGTCAATATCCTGAGAACCATTGTCTATAGAATCCCAGATTACCCATTTTCTTTCCTCAGAAATTTTTACTCCTCCCTAATTCCTGCTCTCAGAAAAGGGGCTTAATATACATACTGATTCTCCATCTATTACTTTATCCAGAGAAGGATTCTGGGAAGATGGCAGGGTAAATTGTTAAATTTCAAGCTCTCAGATTTTCCCCCAAAATAGATCAAATTTGCATGTCAGAGAAAAAATGAACCGGTGAAAAATCAAGTAGAGTTGGGGCAAAACAGGGGTCCTCCTAATATAATAAGAGAAAATTCATAGAAAGATTCCAGGCCAACAATTAGCCTGTGCAAAGGGCAGGGACCTCCAGTCTAGCTCAGGAAAAATGTCAAGTGGAGAACCCTGGGGCTAGCCAAGTATGGCAAGAGCCTCAGCAGGAACTACAGAAATTTTTACCTCCTAGACTGTTTGTGGAGTCAGAATCTGGATCCAGGAATACTGAGTGAATCTGAGCTGATTAGAAACCAGGCTCAACTCTACTGTGGGAATGAGGTCCCAGGTGAGAAAGAGGCAGCACACCCAGTTAGTGCAGGGGCAGCAAGGTAGGCATGTTCCTGGCTTTGGGAACTTGCAGGATGATAGAGCTCTTGGTTTGGGGTTTCTGGTTACAGGGGAGAGCTGAGATGAAGTCAGAGTCACCACCCCTCACCCCAAAATTAGAGGTGCTTACAGTAATACCTTTATTTTTTTAAAAATGAACCAGCAAAGAAAATCCCACCACACAAGTATATTATGGGAATAGAGAAGATGGTGTTCATCTTCAGAGGATGACACTGTGGTAAAAAAAAAAAAAAAAAAAAAAAAAAGCTTCTATCCCAAAGATTAAAGTGAAATGGCTCCCTGCCCAGAGAGAACAGTTTAGAAGTCAAATGAGAGACATTGAGGAAAAACTAGAAAAAAGAAAAAGAAAAACCATTAAAGAAAAACAAGAAAGTTATGGGAAAAAGTTAACCAAGTAGAAAAGGAGATACAGTGTCTCAAAGATGAAAATGACTCTTGGAAAATTAGAACTGGGCAAGGCAAGGCAATGAAGCTATAAGAGAACAAGAAATAACAAAACACATTAAAAAATGTAAGAAATAGAACAGAATGTGAAATATAAGAAAAATAAAAGATTTGGAGAACAGATCAAGAAGAGAAAATATAAGAATAATTGGACTTCCTGAAAATTGTGACCAAAAAAAGGACCTTGACACGATAATGAAAGAAATAATCCAAGAAAATTGTTTTGGAGTGATAGAACAGGAGGGGGGATTTGAAATTGACAAAATCAAGTAATCACCATCTCAATGAGATGCTATGTGTAAAACACAGAGGAACATTTTTGCCAAATTTCAAAATACCCAGATCAAAGAGAAATTTTTTTTAATAAAGCTTTTTATTTGCAAAACATATGAGTGACTTTTCAACATTGACCTTTGC
>JAJPUD010007217.1:98565-111519 GCA_023553655.1 Myrmecobius fasciatus | reverse complement strand
GTTATCTTTTTCCAATTCACTATTTTTATTTTCTTGTGAGTTGGTGACTTTTTCCAACTCACCAATTTTGTTTTTCAGTGAATTGTTGTCTTTTTCCAATTCACTATTTTTATTTTCCAGTGAGTTGGTGACTTTTTCCAATTCACCAGTTTTGGTTTTCAGTTAATTGTTGTCTTTTTCCAATTCACCAATTTTGTTTTTTAGTGAATTATTGTTTATTTCCAATTCACCAGACTTATTTTCCAGTTTTTCACATCTCTGTTGCAGGGCGATATTTCCTTCTTGCACTGCTCTCAATTTATTTCCCCAATCTTCTTCTAGCTCTCTTTTAAGATTCTTTATGCAATCTTCCAGGTAAGCCTTCTGAAAGGGAGACCAGCTTAAGTCCACCTTTGTGGCTTTATCTGGGATTGTTTTCAGAATCTCAGGATCTGGGGACTTCTCTAGTTTCTCTCTGGAAAAGCTGTCTATGGTGAGAGCTCTCTTCTTCTTGTTCATGATTCTGACCTGAGGTATCAGTCACCAGCAGGGAATTCTGCAGCAGCAGCAGCAGCAGCAGCAGCAGCAGCAGCAGACGGTTTTCAATTTGTCCTGGGGCAGTTTGCCGAGTTGACTTCAGATCTGGGGCTGATCTTGTTAGATCTGCACTAGAACCATACTTTCAGCTGCTCTCAATCCACCCTTTATCAAAGGTAGACCTGCCAAAGCACCTGCCCACAAGCAGAGCAAAGTGGCCCAAGCATCTCCCAGGGACTTCCTGGCAGCCTAAAATCTTCTGGTCCGTCCCAGCCTCGGACTTGCACCCCGGCTGCGCACTGGCGTCTGAGTGCTGGGAGCTGCTTGATCCCCTTCCCGTCTAAAACTGACCTCAGAAGTTCTTTAAAAGTAGATATTTGACAGAAGTGCGTTGTAGTCCAAGTGTTTTGTGGAGCCCTCACTCCAGAACCAGTTTGGAGGCTCAATTTGTCTGGGTCTGAGGGAAGGTCTCAGGAGCTCGCAGATGACGCTGTCTGCAGTTCGCCATCTTGGCTCTGCCTCCACTCTTAGATTTTTTGGCTCAATTTAAATAAATAAAAAGCATGGGTAATAATTCTGATCTCAGATAAAACAAAAGTAAAAATAAATCTTATTAAAACAGATAAGGACGGAAAGAACATCTTGATAAAATGTATTGTAAAAGATGAAGTAGTAATGATCCTAAATGTGTATGCCTCAAGTGGTAGAGCAGGCTAACTGAATTCCAGTGCTGGGTAGGTTTGGCCAGGGCTACTCTTTTCTGGGGTTCAGAGACTCTCTATTAGCCTTTTGTATTTACTTTTGGTGTCTCACTGATAACCTGCTGATTCACTGGCTTGTAACCAGGACATAGTAGCATAAGCGTCTCGCAGTAGATTCCCCTGTGTAAGATACCATAAAGTCCTAGCTCCTTACCCTGGTCTACTTGTGCTGTGTCTTTGCTCATCAGCCTCTCCCCCTGTCTGTTCTTCACCATTTTGGCTCCATTGACCCACTCATTCTTTAGAATTGGATTATTTAATTTTCAATAGGTTTTTAGTGTATCTTCCCAGGCATTTTTTTTAACGTAATTGTTTCATTGTGGTCTGAAAAGGAAGAATTTACTATTTCTATCATTTTGCATTTAATTGTGAGGTTTTCATGCCCCAAATACATGCTCAATTTTTGTGTAGGTGCCATATACTACTGAGGAAAATATATATTTCTTTATGTACTTATTCCATTTTCTCCAGAGTTGTATCATATGTAGGTTTTCTAGGATCCTATTAACCTATTTAGTTTCTTTCTTGTTTATTTTATGTTTAAATATGTCTGATTTCTGAGAGGACAAGGTTGAAGGCCCCCACTAGAATAGCTTTACTGTCTGTTTCTTCATGTACCTGGCTTAAAATGTTCTGTAGGAATTTATCTGCTCTATCACTTGGTGCATATACAGTTAGTGTCATTACTACTGCTTATTTATTGTACCCTTTATCAAGATGTACTTTCATTATTAGTTTAATGAGATGTATTTTTGCTTGTGCTTTATCTAAGATCCCAAGTGCCACCCCTGCTTTTTTTTTTTTACTTGAGCTGAAGCATAATAAATTCTATTCTAGTCTTTAACCTTTACTCTTTATGTGTCTCTCCATTTCTTGTAAACAATAGGTTTCTGTTTCTTAATCCACTTAGCTATGTGCTTCTGTTTTATGGGAGATTTCATCCCGTTCACATGTATTGTTATGATTATCAGCTCTGTATTTCTCTCCTTTCTATTTTCTTCCCTGGAGGTAATTTTGTTCTCTCTTTCCACCCTGTCCTTAGTCCTGTGTTTTTTTACCACCCCAAACACTACTTTACCTCCTATCACTCCTCCCTGCTTCTCTTCTTAATGTTTTTTTTTAACCCACTACACTCCCTATATTATTTTTTTTACCAACCTTCCTTCCCTTCTATTAATTTTTACCCTAGTGTTTCTGCCCTCTCTTTTATTCTGTCTGTCTCTTTTCTTCCTTTTTCTCCTATTTTTTATAGAGTTAGGTAAATTTCTTTACCCAACTGAATAATTAAATTATTTCCTCTTAAAGCCAAAAGTGATGAAATCAATCTTCAGAAAATGCTCATCTCACTTACTTCTTTCCCTTGATTGCAACATGAATTTTGCACCTCTTCATGTGAATTAATTTTCTCATTATATCTTCTATTTCATCTTTTCCCAGTACAAATGTTTTCTTACCCCTTAATGTATTTTTCTTTTTTGTCATAACATCAGAATCTCTGCCATCTTGGCTCCAACTCAGGAGGCTATGTGGATTATTTGGAAAAATAGGCAATGAAGCAGTCCTGCCAAATTCCTTCTATGACATAAATATGGTACTTATACCTAAACCAGGAAGAGCCAAAAAGGATAAAGAAAATTACAGAGTATTTTCTCTCTTGAATATTGATGCAAATATTTTAAATAAAATATTAGCAAAGAGATTACAGCAAGTTATTAGCACAATAATTTATCAAGTGAGATTTATAACAGCAATGTAGGGCTGATTCAGTATCAGGAAAACTATTACCATAATCTACCATATGCATAACAAAACCAACAAAAATCATATGACAGATAATCTTAATATTTGCAGGAAAAGCTTTTGACAAAATACAGTCATTCATATTAAAAACACTAGAGAGCATAGGGATACAGGAATCTTTCCTTAAAATGATAAAAAAAAAACAAAGAACTATATCCATCTAAAACCAACAGCAAGAATTATTTGTAATGGAGAGTAGGTGGACACATCCCTGATAAGATTATGACTGAAACAAGAATGCCCATTATTACTATTATTTTCCAAAATTTTACTAGAAATGTTGGCTTTATCAATAAGAAAAGAAATTTCAAATAATCTGCATTCAGAAAAAGAACTATGAAGATTGAATATCATCATCACATGTTGTGATCACTCTTTTCTCTTTTTTTCTTCCTCTGCCATTATTTTCCCCTTTTTTTTTGATTTTTTTCTCTCTAACTTAATAGGTTTTTTAATATACAAGCAATGTGTATTAAAATAATTAAATTTAAAAATAAGGAAATAAAAAATAAATTTATGTTATTTAAGAAACTCACCAAGAGAAAGAAGTTAGAGAGTTTAGAAGGATAATTCCTCATGAATATGACATTTGTTTTTCACTATTTGATTAACTGATAACTACTTATTAATCATCAACAATGCAACAGACAATGTAAGGTGCTCAAGCTATAAGTATAATGACTGAAATAATCCTTATTATAAGGAATATTACTTACATTTAAAACGTAGCCAAAATTTGAATGGCTTCATAATATATTATTAACATTAACATTTAAAACAACTTCAGGGAATTTATGTTAGAGTTGCAAAGTGGTAAGAGAATTTCCTTAAATGATTTATCAAGGTCCAAACCTCAGACTTATTTTTTTTTGGACACACTGAAACAAGTTTATAATATTGAATTAAAAATGGTGCTCCTAATAGCATTTATATAAACATAAATCTCCTTGTGGAGTGACCATTATTTCATAGATAGAAATTTTCATATTAGTTTGTTATATTTCTATTTCCTATTATCACCTAGGATGAAATACTAAGTAATTATAAACATTGTCCTAATCACTTCATGTCATGCAATTATACTCAAGATAATCTTTTTGGGTGAAGTGTTCTGGAGAACTTCCAGGAGTCTGTGATCTTTCAAAAACTACAAAGTAGTAGAAAGCACTCTATATGAATTTGCAAAGTTAGTTACATGCACCAATAATTTGGATTGACAGAAAACTTTCATTTTAAGGAGTTAAAAAAACTGCATAATTTGGAAAGGTACTCTTCTATCCACTTGTGTTTTACTACCAATAGAAATGAACTGAAACTAATCTGTTCAAAGTTGATTTAGGAGATTTCATAACCGTTGCACTTAAAGTTAATAAAAGTTGCCTAAATTAATTACTATTGCTACCAAATATTATCAAAATGATTGTGACATCTTGTATCCACACCATTCATGAAATAAATTTCATAGTCGTGAAGTTTATTTTATATAAATTCAGACATGAAAAACAAATAGAGATAGTCTCTATGTTTTAAAATACAAATATTATCTTCACCTTGACCATCCTGAAATTGCCTTAATTTCATTTTTAAAGTCATTCCTAATATCTCCAGATAAAAATGTACTTTTTAGGCTTGGATAGAATCATGGGTCATGGATGTGTCAGTTTCCAAAGTATCATCACAAAAAGTCAATAGAATTCTGGGAATAATTGCACTAATAAACAATAATTAGAATTTATGAAGTGCTTTTCATCTTCAAAAAGCTTTACAAACATTAATTAATCATAGTCCCAAGAGTATGAGCCTATTCAGTCGAGCATTCATCTCTAGAAATAACATGAAAAACATGTTAATGTTTAGCCCAGCATACTCAGACATTTTTGGCTGGGGGGAAAAAAAAAATCTAAGCATTCACCACAGGAGGCCTTCAACATTATAAAATTGTTTACTTCATTACATTGAAGTGGGTTTTCTATCTTCTTGGAGCTTGAACTTATAATCCTTTAAATAAGGATTATAACATACAGAGTATCATATTGTTTTCACCACTGAGTTTCACCCTAAATAATATATAATCTGAGATATACAACAAATGAAAAGAACATATAAAAATAAATAATTTTTTCTTTTATGTATTAATAAGCAACACCACACACACATACACACACACACACATAAACCTAATATATTTCCCTTTTTTCAAAACCGGTATTCTTGCAGGATCTTTCTGCTAATATTTAGCATCAAGACTGTCAGTTACCCATAATTTACAACACTATTAAAGTTTTGTTAGACAACAATAAGAAAAAGGTTATTTCATCATAGTTAACATGGAAATTTTTGACAATATCATGGATAGATAAGAAAAATGCAATTTGTTGGGGAACAAAGAAATAGGACTTCCAGAGGCTAAGAGATATTGGGTTCTAAGCATCAGAGACATAAGGTCTCTGGGAGTTGCAGGTCATAGGAAAATTAGTAAAATGGGGTCATAAGCAAGTGAGAAATAAATGTTGGCTAAGAGTGGATTGAGAAAGAAACAAGAATTTTAATAGCTAAGATGGAAAGTAAAGGCAATAATTGACCTGAACTTTTCCAAAATAATCCTAGTTTCCCAAACAACTTTAAAATAATGCCAAAAAATTCTAGGGCAGTAGAAACAATAAAAGTATGGAATGAAACAAGCTTAGAGCCCAAGAAAACATCAGGAGGCCAGTATGAGAGATCTGTCTCACCAGCTGATGGTCTGGCCTGGAACACAGGACAGGTCATTTTGAGAACCAACAGCAGATCACTGAGGCAGCTACATCAGCAACAGCAACAACTTCAGGGGTTCCCCGACTAGAAATGGTAAATGAATCCAAAATTAGTCAGAAAGAGATTACAGGGGACACTGAGACCTCTGAGTTAATAACTTGTTGCTTTGCCCACAACAAAGAAGAAAATGGTGTCATACACATACATAAAACAAAACAAAACCAAAATCTATCAACAAAATCTCAAAGGAAAAAAAGTCCAATGGATACAAACCAAACAAATATTCATGTAAGAGCAAAAAAAGAATTTTCAAAATCAAATAAGAGAGATAGAGGGAAAATTGGGGAAAGAAATGAGTGACACAAAAATAAATGAAAAGAGCAACAACAGCTTGGTAAAAGAGAGATGTAAAAATACTGAAAAAGTAACACCTGAAAAACTGAACAGCCACATGGCAAAAGAGGTACAGAGATTCACTAAAGAAAGTAACTCATTAAAATGTAGAGTTGGTTAAAAAAAAGACAAAATTCACTGAAGAAAACAAAAAGTACAATGGGCTAAATGTGAAAAAAGTACAAAAACTCATTGGAGAAAATAGTTCCTTAAAAATTAAACTTGAGCACACAATATATTTTTTTCCAGGAAAATATTTTTTTATTAATTTTTTTTTATTTTATTTGCATAACATATGTGTGGGTAATTCTTCAACAATAACCCTTACATAGCTTTCCGTTAGAAATTTTTCCCCCAACTCCCCACCCCTCCCCTAGATGGCAGGATATCCACTACATGTTAATTATGTTAAAATATTGGCAAATCGAATATATGTATACATATTTCCAAACTTGTCATTGTTGTGCAAGAAAAATCTTGTCTACACAAACGATATATCAGATAAAGGAAACACAATGTAAGCAAACATCAATCAAGGAGTATGAGATTGTTATGTTGTGGTCCACATTTCACATCCCTCTCTCTGGGTGTATATGGCTTTCTTCAGTGAACAATTGGAGGTGGTTTGAAACATTTCATTGTTGAAGAGAGCCACGTCCATCAGAATTGATCGTCATATAGTACTGTTGTTGCCGTGTATAATGATCTCCTGGTTCTGCTCATTTCACTCAGCATCAGTTCATGTAAGTCTCTCCAGGCATCTCTGAAATCATCTGAGCACACAATATATTACCCCAATAAATGAATTCATGATTTAGACAAAAAGGGTGTCACCCTTATAGTGTCACTATAAGCAAATTTAGAGAACAAGGGATAGTGTGTCTCTCAGATCTATGGAGAAGGATAGAATTTATGGCTAAAGAAAGACTAGAAAACATTCTGAAATGCCAAGTGGATAATTCTGATTATATTAAATTTAATAGTTTTTGTACAAACAAAACTTGATCTTAATCACTATTGATTAGAAAATGCAAATTAAGACAACTCAAGTACTATTTCATACCTCTCAGATTGGCTAAAATGACAGGAAAAGATAATGATAAATGTTGAAGAGAATGATGGAAAACTGGGACACTAATATATTGTTGGTGGAGTTGTAAACTGACTCAACTATTCTAGACAGCAGTTTGGTACTATGCCCAAGGGGCTATTAAACTGTGCATGCCATTTGATCCAACATTGGCTGTACTGAGTCCAAATCCCAAAGAGATTACAAAAAAGGGAAAAGAACTCACATGTGCACAATTATTTCTACCATTTGTGGTGGCAAGGAATTGGAAACTGAGTGGATATCCATAACTTGGGCAATGGCTAAATAACTCTTGGTATATGAAAGTAATGGGATATCATTGTTCTAGAAGAAACCATCATCAGAATAATTTCAGAAAGGCCTGGAGAGACTTACATAAACTGATGCCAAGTGAAGTGAGTAGAACCAAGAAAACATTGTACACAGCAACACGATTTTGAGATAATCAACTTTGATGATTCAGGTCAATTCCAATAGAATTGTAATGGAGAGAGCGATAATTATATTGACTGAACACTTCTTTAAGACCAGCCCTGTTCATTAAGACTATTAAATGTTCAGTTCTGTTGCTTTTACTATTTCTTTTTCTTTTAAAATTATTTTGCAAACTGTTTTCCTTGTTCCCATTTCATTCTGGATCAGCTTTTCCATGCTTCCATGATTCCTTCAAATTTGTTCTTTTTTTTCCTAATGACTTAGAAATCTAATATTCACATCCCATAATTTATGGAGAAAGTCTTTAACTGAAGGGCATTTATTTAGTTTACAATATATTGCTGCCTTGAAATATATATATATATACATATATATATATATATGTATGTATACGTGCACACACACACACACACACACATATATAGACAACACAGATAGATTTTGATTTATGATTTCTTTTTGATTTATTACTAATCATAACACCTTTTATTTGTTACAATGGACACTTTTGTATACATTTTAGCATAATTCTAAATTTCAATGCAGAATGATAAGGGTTGAGCCATTTTTATACTGACAGTGTATCGGTTATTCCGTCTTTTGGAAGCCCTTCCAATATTGACTTTTTCTGGCTTTGTGTTGTCTTTGGTAATTTGCTAAGTATGAAGTGAAACACCAAGGACATTCTAATTTGAATTTATCTTATTATTAATGATTTAAGGCATTCTTTCCTATGTTTATAAACAGTCTGAAATTTTCTGTTGAGAATTGTTTCTTATAATTTCATCACGTCCTTTCTGACAACAGTTCCTAGTTTTATATAGACAAATATATACACATACATGTATGTGTACATAAATAATCAGATTTTTATTAAAGATATTGATTCCAAGATTTTTTCTTAGATACTTTCCAATATCCTAGACACATTTATTTTATGCAAAAACTTTTAAGTACTATGCAAAAAGAAATATACATTTTTATAAACCTTTTTATTTGCAAAACATATGTATGGATAATTCTTCAACATTGACCCTTACAAAGCTTTCTGTTACAAATTTCCCTCCCCCCCAGTCCCCACCCCTCCCCTAGATGGCAGGAAATCCACTACATGTTAATTATGTTAAAATACTTGACAAATCGAATATATGTATACGTATTTCCACCCTTATCATTGTTGTGCAAGAAAAATCTTATCTACAAGAAAAAAAAATCAGAGAAAGGAAACACAATGCAAGCAAACATCAATAAAGAGCATGAAAATGTTATGTTGTAGTCCACCAGGAAATATACACTTTGTATTCTGTGATTTTCTCTAATTCTTAGGTCTTTAAGGATTTATCCTCATCACAATCACCACCATCCCAGTTTAACTGTGAAAATGACTTGAACATATTTAATATCTTCTGAGGGAGGGAGGGGTTTGTATTATTTGTACAGGCTCCCTTTATAAAGAAAGGGAAAGAAAAAGAAAACAGCTTTAAGTCTGAAAGAGTATGTTAATATGAAAGCGAAGCAACTTTCTCCATGGATTTTCCCCAAGTTGATCATATCTCTTATATTCACAAAGTCACTCCTGAAGCTCTAACCAAATGGGATGTGTATTATTCCTGCAAATTCTCTTTAGTGGGAATAAGCTAGGAATTTGTATTAGCTTGTTACTGTTGCATTAGGGGTAGCTAGCATATAATTCTTGTGATCTTTATCATGATGGATACACTCAGAATTGATGTACCCATGACTCATCATGCTAGAGTCCAAAAAAGCCAAATAAACCCACAGGGAGCAATATAGACTGAATTAAGACCCAGGACATAAAATTGCAACTAAGAGATACATCACCATGCCTCAGTAGCTCACATTTGCTACTTGGAACCAAAACATTTTGCCATTGTAGAGTGTTGATGGCCTGTTTTCAGGTATCCAGAAATTCTCTGGTGTAGCTGCTGCAGTAGGGGAAGGAAAATACTTAATTTAAATGTGTTCAAAATAGAGGCAGCATTCTAGTATGTGTATCACAGATGCAATCTATTTAAAAATATTGATTGATGCCCTGCCATCAATCATTCATAACACCAATTCTATATCCCTTGATAAAATAAAGTAATGGTAACCTTTGGATGTCATTCACTCTGGAGAATATACAGCCCCAAATATATTCCCTGAGTATAGAAGCAAACCAAATAAATCTCCACGGGAGACACAGAAAACACTCAGAGGAACATGGACCATCTTGAATGATTGAAAGCAATAATAATAGCTTATTCAAATTGACAAACACCCTACTTACTTGGCTCACCCAACTCCCTCTAGGATATATTCATGCTGAAGTTTGATACCAAGAGATGAAAGAAATCAGCAGAGTTGATAGTACCACTGGTCAATTGCTGCCATCTTCTCTGATACAAGATCTGAAAAAAATACACATTGATGTAAATATAAGTTGAATTTTAAAAAATCATGACAATAAACCAGAATTGTTTTTCTCACATTTGTCTCTCTTCCATAGTAACCTTAGTAAAACAGAGTAATCAGTTGTAAAACATTTTATTTGGTCCCAACAAAAATTCTCTTATGTGTTACTCCTTCATAATATTGATCTGACCATTAGAAGACAGATATCACTTTAAAATTTATGAAGGTCTTTGGCTTGTTTTCCTCAAGAATTTTTTAAACCATAGTGGGTAAATAGCTTATCTTCAAGTCAGGAAGTTTAGTGATCTTTGAATCATACTATTTAATACTGAAGAAGTCATTTGCTTCCACAGACTGCAAGCTATCCTCAATAGAACAATAGTTCTAAGTTTTAGAGAAGCTTCCAGGTCACATTCATAGAGGTAGGGACATCTCCTACCATAAAAATGAAGTAGCAAGGTACCTGCCCTTAATGAAGTAATCAACTAGGGATTAATTATATCCCTGAGTAATTACAAATGGGGTTGTTTGATTATAAAATTGTTATTGAGTTTTGAAAGATCATGAAGACTCACAAAGGTACAATATATCTGGAGATGGGATAATATAGTCTTAGTTAAGAGAGACAGAGATAGAGATAGAGAAATAAAAAGAGAGACAGAGACAGAGAAAGAGACAGATGGAGACAGAAGACAGAGGCAGAAACAGATAGAAAGAAAATGAGACATAGACAGAGACAGAGAGAAATAATATACTTTTTGAAATAATAAGCCATTTTATTAGTATTCAAATATTAGCATTTTTATTAAAGAAATAATTAATGAACATGACAAAAAAGAAAATAGTGAAAATAGAAGCAGCATTGCTTCATCCATAATAGGAGATGCAACTTTCATCATATTTTCTTTCTCATTACATTTATAAACTAGGAAACAAAAGGAATGTTACATTTTACTTAGAGCTTAATTAGATATTTGATAAATTATCTCTGTTGTTGAGAGAAAAGAAAATTAAAAATATGTAGATCAAATACAAATATTATTATAAAGATCCAAAATGAATTGAGTGACAGGTCTTTTTATTCATTTATTTGTTTATTTTATTTTTAAAGCTTTTTATTTTCAAAATATACGATGGATAATTTTTCAAATTTGACCCTTGCATATCTTTGGGTTTCAGATTTTCACCTCCTTCTCCCTATTCCCTTTCCTAGATGGCAAGCAACCCAATATATGTTATACATGTTAAAATATATGTCAAATCCAAAATGTGTAAACATATTTATACAATTCTCTTGTTGCACAAAAAATCAGATCAAAAAGAAAAGTAAATGAGTAAGAAGACAAAATGCAAGCAAACAACAACAATAAAAATGAGGATGTTATGTTGTGTTCCACATTCAGTTGCCACAGTCATCTCTCTGAGTATAGATGGTTCTCTTTATCACAAGATCATTGGAATTGGCAGAAGTCATCTCATTACTGGAAAGAGTCACATTCATCAGAATTGATCAATGTTCAATATTGATGTTGCTGTGTACAATGATCTCCTGGTTCTGCTCATTTTGCTTTGCATCAGTTCATGCAAGTCTCTTTAAGTCTCTCTGAAATTATCCTGCTGATTGTTTCTTATAGAACAAGAATGTTCCATAACATTCATATAGCATAACTTATTCAGACATTCTCCAATTAATGGGCATCCAATCAGTTTCTAGTTTCTTGCCACTACAGAAAGAACTGCCACAAAAATTTTTGAAACATGTGAGTCCCTTTCCTTCCTTTAAGATCTCTTTGAGATATGGGCCCAAAAGAAGCACTGCTGAGTCAAAGGATATGGACAGTTTGATAACTTTTTGAATATAGTTCCAAATTGCTCTCCAGAAGGACAGGATCTATTCACAATTGCACCAACAATGTATTAGTGTCCCAGTTCTCTCACATTGCCTCCAAAATTCATCATTAACTTTTCTGACCATCTTAGCCAATCTGAGAGGTCTGTACTGTTATCTCAGAGTTGTCTTAATTTGTATTTCTCTGATCAATGGTGATTTAGAACACTTTTTCATATGACTAGAAATGGTTTAAATTTCTTCATTTAAAAATTGTCTGTTCATATCCTTTGACTTTATCATTTGGAGAGTGGCTTGGATTCTTATAAATTTGACTCAGTTCTTTACATATTTGAGAAATGAGGCCTTTATCAGAATCTTTTTATGTAGAAATGCTTTCCCAATTTATTGCTTCCCTTCTGATCTTGTCTGTATTAGTTTTGTTTGTACAAAACCTTTTTAACTTAATATAATCAAAATTATCTATTTGGTGTTCAATTATGAGTTCCAGTACTTCTTTGGATACAAATTCCTTCCTTCTCCACAGATTTGAGAGGGAAACTATCCTATGTTCTTCTAATTTGCTGATAATAGACTGTTTATATCTAAATTATGAACCCATTTCATAATTTCAGAACACCTTGTGGTGTTAGATGTAGGTCAATGCCTAGATTCTGCTATACTAGTTTCTAATTTTCCCAGCAGTATTTGGCAAATAGTGAGTTCTTATCTGAAAAACTGGAATGTTTGAGTTTGTCAAACACTAGATTGGTATAGTTACTGAATATTTTGTTCTCTGATCCTAACCTATTCCACTGATTGACTACTTTATTTCTTAGCCAGTACCAAATAGTTTTGATAACCACTACTTTATAATTTAGTTTTAGGTCTGGCAGAGCTAGGCCACATTCACTGGCATTTTTTTTATTAATTCCCTTGAAATTCTTGACCTTTTGTTCTTT
>JAJPUD010007217.1:61463-98465 GCA_023553655.1 Myrmecobius fasciatus | reverse complement strand
TTATTAATTCCCTTGAAATTCTTGACCTTTTGTTCTTTCAGATGAACATTGTTATTATTTTTTCTAGGTTTGTAAAATAATTTCTTGGGAGTTTGATTGATATGGCACTAAATAAATAGATTAATTTAGGTGGTATTGATATTTTTATTATATTCACTTGGTCTACAAATGGATACTTGATATTTTTCCAACTTATTAGTTCTGTCTTTATTTGTGTGAAAAGTGTTTTGTAATTGTGTTCATATAGTTCCTGATTTTCCTTTGGCTGATGCATTCCCAAATATTTTATACTATCGATAGTTATTTTGAAAGGAATCTCTTGCTGCTGGATATTGTTGATAATATATAAAAATGCTGATGATTTATGTGGATTTATTTTGTATCCTGCAAATTTACTAAAGTTGTGAATGTGTACCCATTACATATGATGCTTGCTGATGGTTTTAAATAAATCCCACTGATCATTTTAATTAAAAGTCCATTTATTTCTATACTCTCTAGTATTTTTTAACAAGAATGGGTGTTAGGTTTTATGAAAGGCTTTTTCTGTATCTATTGAGTTAATCACATGATTTTTGTTAGTTTGTTTATTGATATAGTAAATTATGCTATTTTTCCTAATATTGAACCACCCCTGCATTCCTGGTATAAATCCTATTTTGTCATAATATATTATCCTGGGGATGACTTTCTGTAATCTCTGTTAATATTTTAAGATATTGGCTTCAATACTCATTTGGGAGATTAGTTTGGAATTTTCTTTCTCTATTTTGGTTCTTTCTCGTTTAGCTGTCAGCACTATATCTGTGTCATAAAAGGAATTTGGTAGGACACCTTTCCCTATTTTTTCAATTAGTTTATATGGTATTGGAATAAACTGATCTTTAAATATTTGGTAGAATTCACCTGCAAATCCATCTGGCTCTGGATATTTTTTCTTAGGAAACTGATTAATAGCTTGTTCTATTACTTTTTCTAAAATGGACTATTTAAATAATTTATTTCCTCTTTTGTTAACCTGGGCAATCTAAATTTTTGTAGGTATTCTTCAATTACATTTAGATTATCAAATTTATTGGCATAAAGTTGGGCAAAGAAATTACTGATTATTGCTCTAATTCCCTCTTCATTGCTAGAAAGTTCTCCCTTTTCACATTTGAGACTAACAATTTGATTTTCTTCTTGCCTATTTCTAATTAAATTAACTAAAGTCTTTTCTATTTTGTTGTTTCTTTTCATAACATCAACTCAGTTTTAGTTATTAATTCAATAGGGTTCTTATTTTCAATTTTATTAATCTTCCCTTTTATTTTCAGAATTTCCAATTTGGCATTTAATTGAGGGTTTTTAATTTATTCTTTTTGTAGCTTTTTAAATTGTAAGCCCAATTCATTGATCTTCTCTTTCTGAGATATAAAATGACCTCTTATAACCGCTTTGGCTACATCCAACAAATTTTGGTATGTTGTCTCCTTATTGTCATTCTCCTTGATGAAATTATTGATTGTGTCTATGATTTGCTGTTTCACAAATAACTTCTAATTATTGCTCTAATTTCCTCTTTGTTGATGGAAAGTTCTCCCTATTCATTTTTGAGAATAGCAATTTGATTTCCTTATTTCCTTTTTTGAATCAAGTTAAAGGTTTATCTATTTTGTTGTTTTTTTTTCAAAAAACCAACTCTTAGTTTTATTAATTCAATAGTTTTCTTGTTTTCAATTTTATTAATCCCCCCCCTTCTTCCAGAATTTCAAATTTGGTATTTAATGGAAGTTTTTAATTTGTACTTTTTCTAGGCTTTTTATTTGTAAACCCAATTCATTGATCTTCTCTTTCTCTATTTTATTCAAGTAAGCATCTGGAGATAAAAAGTTTCCCCTTATAACCACTTTGGCTGCATCCCACACATTTTGGTATGTTGTCTCATTATTATAATTCTCTTGGATGAAAATGTTGATTGTGTCCATGATTTGTTATTTTACCCATTCAATCTTTAGAATTAGATTAATTAATTTCCAATTAATTTTTGGTCTATTTTCTCCTGCCCTTATATTGCATTTGGTTTTTATTGCATCATGATCTAAAAAATGCATTTATTGTATCTGCCTTTCTGCATTTGATTTTGAGGGTTTTATGCCCTAATATATGGTCAATTTTTGTATAGGTTCTATGAACTGCTAACAAAAAATAAACTCATTTCTGTCTCCATTCAATTTTCTCCAAAGATTTATCTTGTCATATTTAAGTTTTCTAACATTTTGTTTATCTCCTTAACTTCTTTCTTATTTATTTTGTAGTTTGATTTATCTAATTCTGAGAGGGCAAGGTTGAGATTCCCCACTAGTATAGTTTTACTGTCTATTTTTTCTTACATCCCTCTTATCTTCTCCTCTAGGAATTTGAATGCTATACCACTTGGAACATATATGTTTAGTATTGATATCGCTTCATTATCTACGGTACCCTTTAGTAAAATATGGTTTCCTTCCTTATCTATTTTAATTAGATCTATCTTTGCTTTTACTTTATCTGAGATCAGGATTGCTACCTCTGATTTTTTTTTTTACTTCACCTGAAGTATAATAGATTCTACTCCAGCCCTTTACTCTGTATGTATTATTCTGCTTTAAATGTGTTTCTTGTAAACAACATATTGTAGGATTCTGGCTTTTAATCCAGTCTGCTATACACTTCTGTTTTATGGGGGAATTCATCTCATTCCTTGAATGATGGAACTTAATTTATAGTTCTTAAAGCAGAATTTATTTCTGGTTCTCTTTAATTTATGTATTAATTTTTAAAATTTATTTTATAATGTTTTAATTTTCATTTTTATCCCTTTCTGTATACTCTATTCACTACCTAAAATGACAAGCAATTTGATATAGGTTATACATGTACAATCACATTAAATATATTTCCACATTAGTTATGTTGTGAAAGAAGAATCAGAAAAAAGGGGGGAAAGCTAGGAAAAGAAAATTAAACAGTGAAAACTGTATGCGTCAATCTGCATTCAGACTCCATAGTTCTTTCTCAGGATGTGTATTTTCCCTTTTGGGTCTTTGTATTGCTCAGAAGAGCTAAGTCTATCAAAGTTGATCATTGCACAATATTGGTATTATTGTATATGTTTTTCTGCTGGTTCAGTCCATTTCACTAACCATCAGTTCATGTAAATCCCAGGTTATTTTTCTTAAATCAGCATACTTATCATGTTTTATAGAACAATAATATTCCATTACATTCATGTTATAACTTATTCAGCCATTCCCCAAATGATGGGCATTTCAATACCCAATTCTTTGCTACCACAAAGAGAGATGCTATAAACATTTTTATATATGTGGCTTCTTTTCCTTTTTTTATGATCTGTTTGGAATGCCAATATTGATTCTATTGCTATTTGGAAAGAGGTATCTAGTGGAGTTATCCAAGAAATAATTTAAGTCTAAGCAGCTTAAGGTCAAATAGTTATTAAGATATAGTTTTATTATCAAATCTGAAAATGACACAGTTTTGAAGTATAGCTAATAAACTATTTATTTCAGCATTAAATCCCCACCAAATTAATATAGATTATAAAAATGAATGTCACAAGAGAACTTAAATGTTTTGAAAATATATGCAAATATGTGCTATTTCCACATCATTATAATAATAGTAGCATTTGTTTAATACTTTAATATTTATGAAGTATTCTACAAGTTTTATCACATTTTATCTTCACAACAATCCTGAAAAATAGCTGCTATTATTATCCCATTTCACAAATTTGGAAACTGAGACTGAGATAATAAATAACTTTTCCAATTTACTTAACTTGTATATGAGCATTCACAACTATATATGACTTCAGATCTTGTGGTCTCCCATAAAATAGGTCCTTTTATCTAGCAAAGAATCAGAAAACAAAGAAAGAAAAATTATGGTAATTTGTAAAATAGGATCTATAGTAGTACTATTTAAAAGAAAGGTTCCAGAGCAGGAAGAATGTGACTATTGCCAATTATCTTCATGTTTGTCAAAATCCAAGAAAATTCCACCATACTCCCCAAAAGTATGGATTTTTTGATTTAATCAATTAACTTAGGTGGTGGTGGAGGGATGGTGGAATAGAAGGATTCACCCTTGCTTTTGACTGACAATGGTTGCCTTGATTTTCCTTAAACAAGATACTCCATCTCCCAACTTTGTTAATTTTCAATACATATATCTCTATGTCCTGGCTTCCTTGGTTTTCTTTATGTTCTCAATAAAATGCCATCTTCTGTAAAAAGTCTTTCACAATCCCCTTTAAGATCAATGCTTTTCCTCTATGATTACCCTCAATTTAAATGATATACACATAAATACATTCATGTTTGTATAGGTGTGCATATGAATACATACAGATATAGATATAGATAAATTTCCAGTGCTTAACATTGCACAAGTAACTTCAGAGATACAAAGAAAAAACAAGCTAACAAAAATGGTATTTGTAAGAATTCAAGCCACTCTTCAATAGATAAGTGGTCAAGTGATATGAACAGACAATTTTCAGATGATGAAATTAAAACCATCTCTAGTCATATGAAAAGTTGCTCCAAATCACTATTGATCAGACAAATGAAAATTAAGACAACTCTGAGGTACCACTACACACCTGTCAGATTGGCTAAAATGACAGGAAAAGATAATGATAAATGTTGGAGGGGATGTGGGAAAACTGGGACACTAATACATTGTTGGTGGAACTGTGAATGGATCCAACCATTCTGTTCACCTGAAGCATAATAGGTCCTGCTCCAGCCTTTTACCTTCATCCTATATGTGTCACTATGTTTTAGATGTGTTTCTTGTAGACAACATATTGTGGGATTCTGGTTTTTAATCCAGTCTGATATCCGCTTCCGCTTTATGGGAGAGTTCATCCCATTCACATTCATAGATAGAATAACTAATTCTTTATTTCCTGCCATCTTATTTACCCAAGTTATGTTTTCCCCTTTCCTTTCCCCTTTCTCCCTTCCCCCCTCCTCAGTACTTTGCTTTTGATGACCCCCTCCCCCAAACAATACTCCACCCTTTAGATCCCCTCCCCCTGTTTTTACTCCTTTCCCCTGATTCTTCTATTTTCCCTTCTATTAGTTTGTCCCTTACTTTTCCTCCTTTCCCTCCCACTTCCCTCTAGCAACAGACAAGTTTCTATGTGAAATCGAATGTCTGATATACACTTTTAGAGCCCAACCTGATGAGAGTAAGATTTACACAGTGCTCGTCTCCCTCCCCTCTTTCTCTCAATTATATTAGGTTTTCTTTGCCTCTTCAAGTGATTTTACCTTGTTTTTACCTCCTTTTTTTTTAGATCTTATTTTACCACTTTTTCCCTCTTTTCCCCAGTATGACAACCTTTTCCCCTCTAGTTCTCTTTTTCATATTATCAAAGTAATATTTAGTTAATTATACCCCCAAACTTTGAGTATCCCCCTAGTAAAAATAAAGTTCTCAAGAGTCCTTTCCTTTTTACCTTTTTATGCATCTCTTGAGTTCTGTGTTTGGGTGTCGAATTTTTTGTTCAGATCCGGTCTTTTCATTAGAAATAGGTGAAATTCACCTATATCATTGAATGACCATCTTCTTCCCTCGAGGATAATGCTCATTCTAGCTGGATAGGTTATTCTCGGCTGTAATCCAAGTTCCTTTGCCCTTCGGAATATCTGGTTCCAGGCCCTTCGATCCTTCAGTGTGGAAGCTGACAGATCCTGACAGATTCTAATTATTGATCCTCAGTATTTGAATTGTTTCTTTCTAGCTGCTAGCAGAATCTGTTCCTTGGTGCTATAGTCCTGAAATTTAGCCACGATATTCCTTGGGGTTTTAATTTTGGGGTCTCTTTCAGGAGGTGATCGGTAAATTCTTTCAATGGTGATTTTGCCCTTTGATTCTACAATCTCAGGGCAGTTTTCTTTCAGGATTTCCTGGAAGATAGTGTTTAGATTCTTTTTTTGATCATGGCTTTCAGGAAGTCCAATAATCCTTAGATTGTCTCTCCTAGACCTATTTTCTAAGTCAGTTGTTTTTCCTAGGAGATATTTCATATTTTCTTCTAATTTTTCATTTTTTTGTTTTTGTTTGACTGATTCTTCAAGTCTTAGTGAGTCATTCACTTGCATTTGTTCAATTCTTATTTTTAAGGTGTTGTTTTCTTCAGTTACCTTTTTAAGTTCCTTTTGTAACTGGCCAATTTGTTCACTGCACTCTTTTTCCACTTCACTAATTTTATTTTTTAATAAATTGGTGTCTTTTTCATATCTCTTTTGCAGAACATCATATCCTTCTTGCAAGATACTGTATCCTTCTTGCACTGATTTCAATTTATTTTCCCATTTATCCTCCAGCTCTCTTTTGAGGTTCTTTATGCAATCTTCCAGAAAGGCCTTTTGAAACGGGGACCAGTGTTGGTCGTTGCTGTTTTTTTCTGGATTTTTGTCTAAAGAAACCTCTGTATCTGAGGTCGTTTCTTTGCCTTGATAAAAGCTGTCTATGGTGAGAGCTCTCTTTTGCTTCTTCATCATTTTTTTTTTTTTTTTTTTTGATTGTTTTAGACAGAGTGGATATCTCTTTAGGGTAGGGGAAAAAAAAAACCTCGGCTGAAGACGCTTTGCCCTGGGGCACTTCAGCGAGTTGATTTAAGGTGCTGGGCCGGTGGGGGCTAGGACTAAGTCCGAATTACTCCTTAAACAAGACAAGTCTGCCAGAACACCTGTCCCCAATCAGGGCAGAGTGTCCCGAGTGCCTCAGATAAACTCCAGGTGTTTGGAATTTGGAGTTTGGAGTTTGCAATTTCTTCCACGATGAGCCGAGCTGAGTCCCACCCTCACTTCCAGCCTGCACAGTTGTTGTCTATTTATCTCTCTGTCCGAGTCCGACTAACCTGATATGAAGTTCTCCAGAGAGCCATGGCCAAATATTTCTGAGTTTGTTGACTTGAAGATCAGTTCAGAGGCTTATTTTATTGTTGATTTGAGAGAAGATCGGAGGAGGGGCAGAAAGTCACCTTTTCACTCCGCCATCTTGGCTCCACCCCCGGATCCAACCATTCTGGAGAGCAATTTGGAGCTATGCTCTAAAAGTTGTCAAACTGTGCATACCCTTTGACCCAGCAGTGTTTCTACTGGGCCTATATCCCAAAGAGATCTTAGAGGAGGGAAAGGGACCCACCTGGGCAACAATGTTTGTGGCAGCCCTTTTTGTAGTGGCTAGAAACTAGAAACTGAGGGGATGCCCATCAGGTGGAGAGTGGCTGAATAAATTATGGTATATGAATGTTATGGAATACTATTGCTCTGTAAGAAACGACCAGGAGGACGATTTCAGAGAGGCCTGGAGGGACTTGCATGAACTGATGCTGAGTGAAATGAGCAGAACCAGGAGATCATCATACACAGCAACAACAATATTACATGATGATCAATTTTGATGGACATGGCTCTCTGCAACAAAGAATTGTCTCAAACCAGTTCCAATTGCTCACTGAAGAAAACCATATACACCCAGAGAGAGGGAAATGAAATATGGACCACAACGTAACATTTTCATGATCTCTATTGACATTTGCTTGCATTGTGTTGCTTTTCTCTGATTTTCTTTTTTTCTCTTGTAGATAGGATTTTTCTTGCATAACTTCTCAAGCATTTCAACATTATTAACATGTAGTGGACTTCCTGCCATCTAGAGGAGGGGAGGGGACTGGGGGTAAAGTTTGTAATGGAAAGCTTTGTAAAGATCAATGTTGGGGAACTACCCATATATACGTTATACAAATAAAAAGCTTTAATAAAAAAAAAAAAGGAAAAAAAATAAATAAATAATGGTATTTGTTTAGAAGTTCACAGTCAAATAGAAGGAAAAAACATATAAAAAAGTAAAGACAGACAGAGAGATAGAGAAAGAGAAAGAGAGACAGTGTGAGAGAGACAGACACTCAGATATAGAGAAAAACAGACAAACTCACACACACACACACACACACACACACATACAAAGAAAGAATGAATGAGCCTTTCTCCATATAATGGAAACTGAGCACAGTATGTTATTTTTTTCTGTTTATTATTCAACATGATACCTTTCAAATAGTTAATTAACTAAATTCTTGTGATTATATGATTTTGTTGGTGAAGAGACTGAATCACACAAAAGATTTGTCTGTGGTCATATAGCTACCATATCACTCAGGCAAGTTTTGAATTCATTTCCTTGTGGCATTTATTCCATACTCTATCCACTTAATATAATTTACTTCACATTTCTCTTCTGCATTTCAGTAGGAAAAACAAAGCAAAGCAAAGCAAAACAAAGCAAAGCTACTGACTGTTCACTAAACGACACTCTACTCTGCCCTTCCTTGAGTTCATATAGGAATGGCATATAAACCCTTATCAGTTCTGCCTCTGAGATTCCTTGCTTCCACTCCATGGCCATTCTTCTCTAATTCATTAAATTATCTTGCCTTTATTTGTCTGCTCTACATTTCACAGAAGTTATGCTCCTAAAGGGTAGGGGTTATTTTAAATTTTGTTTTTTATATCTCTAGCCTGTTGTGGAGGGCTTTGGAAAAAGAAACTTAATGTGTACTTTTTGGATTGAACTGGTTTAACACCTGCTGTCCCCTTTGCCCCACTTTCTTTTCTGATTCTTTTCAACCTTTAGTGATTTTCTTCTTTCCCAAAAGGGATTGAAGATAGTTTTCATTTTCATGAGAGTGATGTACTGGGTCAACAAAGAGATCAACCGTCCCTCAATATGAAGGAACATAGAAAGGAAATCAAAATGTTCTCCTGAAATGTGATGAGTGAGCAGTCTGCTGCCTCCATTCTTAAACCAGTACTGCCCTCACTTGGGCTTAGTGGCCTGTCTTCTCTCTTAAGGATTTTTTATAGTTATTTTAGTAATCCTGTTGAATCCCTTTTGCAAAACTAGAAATGGAGCAATTGGTATTATTAGTTCATTCCACTGCAGGGAGATGCTTTAGTTCCAAAAAGATAGGAATATAAATAGACTTTATTGTGTGGTATGTGAAAATGCAATTTAAATGTTGTTTTCTCATTTTAACTGTCAAATATAACTTGATTCCAAGTCTCAAGATAAGAATAAGCACAAGAAACTTGGTTCTGGTACTTGGATCCCAACAAGAATTGATGAGGGAGGGGGAACAATATGTACTTTGAAATAAACATAAAACAAATTCACAATGGCCATTCTCTTTGGCAAAAGGCAGTTTTATTTAGGATAAGAAGTTACAGACAATAAAACAGGTAAAATAGGCACCAGGAGTGGCAAATATGAAAGAGTTGGGAGAGCTTATAATTTAAAAAGGAAGTGAATTTGCAAGAATCTATAAAAGATATGTGTCATGAACTGGCAGGTTAGATCCATAAGGGATTTTGCAGACTAATCAAAGAAAGGTGTCATTAAAAAGAAAGCACTATGAGGGTGAGAATGAGAACATTTAAAAATTGGTTTAGTCTCGTAAAGAACTTAGCAAAGACCTTCATCATAAACAGACCTTTTATAGGGGAAATACAGTTTTTTTTTGTCCCTCAGGGAAATAAGGTAGGAACTCAGAAAAAGTGATGAAGGAGCAGATGAAGTGTAAGGGGCTCAAATGTGAGGATCAAAGAGAAACCAAATGGAATACCTGGCAGACCAGGTCCCAAATCTGGCTAAATATATGCTAATCAATATCTACAATGATTATTTAAAGATACCCAGAGGTTAGGGAGAATGGACAATGGACATACATTTATAACAAGTTCCTTCCTCACAATCATTCTGTACCAACAAGATAGTCTGGGAATTGATTACATCTGTTAATAGCTGGATGAGCTTCTTCCTGACAGGGAAGATAGTCAATAAAATCACACTGGCAACAATGAAAACAAGTATTTTTTATCACCAGAAAATTGTCAATTATTCTGTATTCCCCTTTGGAGGTAGCTATAGTTGTTGCGAAATTTTTGATTTACATTGAATTGGCATCTACCTCTGTTACTTTTACCTGGTTTTTTTTATTAGTTCTCTACTTTTAGGGTAGCAGCAGCAATGAAATAGTCACTTATTGTATTGAAAACATTAATGATGAAGAGAAGTTTGAGCCTTTATTTAGTCAAATATGTTTTGCAATTATATAGTTAATTTGACTGGGAGGGATAAGCAACCTAAGTAATACATTTCTCTGATAAATTTGATTTAGGTACTAATCAGATCTAAATGATAATTGCTGAATTTCCACTCCTGTATTTTGACAAATGAACATGCAAGAAAATAATTTGAATCAAATGCCTATACTTTTGTTCAGGAGTAAAATGATAGTGAACATTTGAATGTATATCTTCCTTTTTCCAATATTTCACTGAAGATTCCACATACCAAAATCCAACTTTCATCAGTGCTTCTTCTACTTCTTTTTTTTGCAGGTAACATGATCCATGCTATTCTCAAGAGATCTTTACTTAATTCCACCACCCTTTCTCAAATAATAAATATTTCTTTTTTAATAAGATTTTATTTTTCCAAATGCCTGCAAAAAATACTTTTCATGCAAAACTTTGTGTCCCAAATTTTTCTACCTTTCTTCCCCTTCCCTTAAGTCAGCAAGCAATCCAATATAAGTTAAACATGTGCAATTCTTCTAAACATTTCCATAGTCATCATTCTGCTGGAGAAAAGTCAGATCAAAATGGAAAAAAAACACAAGAAAAAATCAAGTAAAAACAACAACAATAAAAAGGCTCAAACATTATACTATGATCCACATTTTGAATTCATAGTTAAGCCTTTGGATGCAAATAACCCTTTCCATTATTAGAATCTACTATAATTGCTTTGAATCACCTCATTGTTGAAAAGAACAAAGTCCATCACTGTTTATCATCACACAAACTTGTTATTGTGTTCAATGTTCCCTTGGTTCTTCTCACTTCACTTAGCATCAGTTTATATGTCTTTCCAAGCTTTTCTGAAATCATCCTGCTTATTATTTTTTATAGAAAATAATATTCCATTACATTCATATATCATAACTTACTCAGCCATTCCCCAACTTATCAGAATTTACTCAATTTCCTTGCCACTACAAAAAGGGCTGCTACCAACAATTTTGTACATGTGGATCCTTTTCCCTTTGTGATCTCTTTGGAATATAGATCCAGTAAAGAAATTGCTGGATCAAAGGATATGCACAGCAGTTTCATAGCCTCTTGTTCATAGTTCCAAAGGGCTTTCCAGAATGGTTGGATCAGTTCACAACTCCCATGATAATGCATTAATTTCCCAGTTTTCTTATTTCTTTTTCTTGTTTTTTAATTTATTTTTTTAATTTGCAAAACGTATGTATGGGTAACTCTTCAACATTAACCCTTACAAAGCTTTCTGTTAAAAATTTCCCCCCCCATTCCCTACCCCTCCCCTAGATGGCAGGATATCCACTACATGTTAATTATGCAAAAATACTTGACAAATCAAATATATGTATACATATTTCCACACATCATTGTTGTGGAAGAAAAATCATATCTGCAAGAAAGAAAAATCAGATAAAGGAAACACAATGCAAGCAAACATCAGTCGAGAGCATGAAAATGTTATGTTGTGATCCACATTTCACATCCCTCTCTCTGGGTGTATATGGCTTTCTTCAGTGAACAATTGGAAGTGGTTTGAAACATTTCATTGTTGAAGAGACCCAAGTCCATCAGAATTGATCGTCATATAGTATTGTTGTTGTCTTGTTTCTTATATCTTTTTCAACATTTATTTTTATCTTTTCCTGTCATGTTAGTCAATTTGAGAGGTGTGAAGTGGTACCTTAGAGTTTTCTTAATTTGAATTTCTCCAATCAATAGTGATTTAGAGTATTTTTTCATATGACTAGAAATGGCTTTAATTTCTTTGTCTGACAATTATCTGTTTAAATTATTTGACCATTTAATAATTGGAGAAAGGTTTATATTCTTATAAATCTGACTCAATTATCTTTATATTTTAGAAGGAAGTCTTTTATTAGAAACCCTATTTGTAAATCCCCGCCCCCCAGCTTTCTGCTTTCCTTCTAATCTTGACTGCATTGGTTTTGTTTGAGCAAAAACCTTTTAATTTATTCAAAATGTCCATTTTGCATTTCATAATATTCTCTGTTCTTTTTTGGCCACAAAGCCCTCCCTTAAATCTGAGAGGTACATTATCACTCATTCCCCTAATTTGTTTATAGTATCACTCTTTATGTCTAAAGCATGAACCCATTTTGACCTTATCTTGGTATGGGATTTAGATATTGGTCAATGAATAGTTTCTATCACAGTATTACAATATATTTCTTAATACATTTCAATATGGCTCCCCACATCATCACTCAAATGATACTTCCCTGCCCATGACTATCAATGATTTCTTAGTTACCAGATTATTGTTCTCTTCATACTTGTAATCCTTGATCTCTCTGAATTATCCCATACTTTTAATCCCTCAGTATTTCAAATATTTCAGCTCCTTCTCCTATTACTAGGATTACCTTTAAATAGGTTTCTTTCATATTTTTCCATGAGATTTTTTTCCCTTCAGTCTACTTTCCTTAATCATCATGCATATCTTGCCTTCTGTGTGCACTCTATATTTCTTTCCTGGACCATTTTCTCTTCTCATTCTATAAATTTTCACATTGTAATCTAACTAATTGACTTGTATTCAAGTCACAGTTCTGTGTCAATTACTTCTGCATGCAGTCCTAGTCAAATTCCCAGTTGTCTATCACCAACTATATAATGTGTATACATATATATGCATATGCACATGAATATATATATATATATATATATATGTATATATATATATATATACCCAAGCAGATATCTTTTATTCATCTTAAACACATTATTTTCACCTGTTAAATTAGGAATTAGGCCAAGATGACCTAGGAGATCGATTTTAGTTCTTATTCTATTTTGAAAATAAGACATATCTTTCTTCTAAACTTTCCTTAAGCTGGGGTCTACTTCTACATCTGTATTAAAAGTACCACTATCTTTCCATTTATCTGGGTTCAAAAACATAGGGCCAGCATTAACTTCTCCCTCTCTGTAATTCCAATATCCAATCAGCTTTCAGGTCTTATTGATTCTAAGTCCCTGATTTTTTTTTTTTTTGCATCTATCCTTTCCTTTCTACTTATAAAAGAAAACTACCCTTGTTCGGGACTTCATCGGATGATGACAACAATTCCTAATTCTTTTTTCAGTTTCTAGTCTTTCCACAATCTAAAGTGAGATTACTAAGACATAGACATGACACTATAAATCACTCCCCTACCCAAGAAGCTTTAATAATTCTCTACTACTTCTAGAATAATCATCTGAACTACTCTATTTGACATAAAAAACTCTTTCCAACCTGCTTTTACCTACCTTCTCAGGCTTATTATATCTAATTTACTGCCCTGTGTTCTATTTTTAAGATGAATAAGTCTACATATTCTTCCAATAGTGGGCATTAAATCACCTATTTTCAGATTTTTGGTCAGGCTCTTCAGCATGTATATAATCTATTCTCTTTTTAACTTCACCTTAAAGCAGCCCTAGATAACTTTAAGGCTCAATTCAAATGGTAAAATAAAAGCCTACTTTCATCTATCAGTTTCTTTTTTGTTATTCTAATCCAGTTGATTCCCTTGTGTCCAACTCTTCATGATCTCATGGACTGAATTGTCCATAGAGTTTTCTTGAGAAAGAAACTGATATGAGTTGCCTTTCCTTCTTTAGGTGTAGGTGACATTTTCAGGTCACACAGCTAGTCTTCATGATTTTTTCACGTCTTTCTGACTCCAGACCTAGAACTCTGTGCATGGAGCAATCTAGCTGTCACATTTTCCCTTAAGTTTATATATATTTTGATTGTGTTTTTCAGTGTATATTTTGCTATATTGCAACATAACATGAGATCTCAATGTTGGAACCATTTTAATTTTTAAGTTTTTAAGGATCAGCAGAAAATAGACATTTAATACTTTTAGTTAATAATTAATGAATTCCATAGGACTCATAGGTATGGTTACACTTGACTGGGACTGACTACCCTTTCAACAAGCTCAGTTCAAAGCTTTGTCCTTTGTGCCAGAATTCCTGCTCTTGACTTTGCCATGTCTTTTAATCTTCAAAAACCTAATATTGGGACAAACAACCAGTCTTAATCATGTGTCATAGACAGTCTAATTAATTAGTATTGATGTGCTGCTGTCATGGGGTTGTTAAAACAGCTAGCTTGCATTGAACCTTGGTGACCGGTTTTTCATACTGTCCATTTGTTTTCTTCCACAGGGAAATAGTCAAAATCTGAGGCACAGGAGGGCATATGTCTCATTGCAAGGCTACTATTTACTTGACAATCTATTCAGGCAAGGGATAATTTTCTAAGCTTGGCCAGCAGTTGTCCATCTGTTGCTGACTATGGCTATGACTTTACAAGAACCCCAAACATTTGAAGAAGTGGGTCACACAATCCTTAAGCCTAACTAGGTTTTTGGTGTTATATTTCATTTGCTTTATAGTTTATAGAGCATTAAAATGTTCAGTTTTTAAAATAATTTTTATTTAAGTTTTAAAAATGTAAGCTGGATAATACCATATGCAGTGGAAGAAGTGACATAAAGGTTTCTGATTGCTTTAATTTGATGTATTTTCTTGAATAAGTAAAATATATGATATGTGATAGAACATATCTTATTTTTGTTTTTATATTTCCACTGCCTCAAATCATATCATGCATAAAATAGTTGCTCAAAGGAACTTGTTGAATTGAATTGCATAGTAATACATTTACTGGACTAGATATTCAAATATCTCCTTTCCAAATCTGGTTTTACTGTCTTACTTGTCCTTGCAAAAAAATCATTTCACCATTATGGACCTCTATTTCCTCATTTGCAAAGAAACCCTGCAGATCATTGTAGGTCCTTCAAATTCAAAGATTCTGTGCTTTCTAGAATTTCCCCTACAAATGTTTCTTTTCTCCCCTTTCTGTCTATTTAAAATGGTATATAAATCATCTCTTCAATGAAATAGCTGTAATATACACACACATATGGGCATTAAATTATATATATATGTATATATATATACTAAATTGTATATATGTGCATATATACATATATGTGTATATACATACACATATATGTATGTATACAAGAGTAGAATGGCAATAAGAATCCCATTTCTCAATAATAATAGAACCTTATGTGGAGAAATTCCAAACTATGTGGCCAGTACCCATGTTCTATGTTTTCTACCTTATTAAGTGATGGCTGGAATTCATTGAAAGGTATGGAAAAATCATACACAATAACTTTTTAAAACAAATGGGGATTTTGAAAATATGTGATTAACCTAGACATTAACCTTCTATAAACCGGGAAGATCTCCCAAAGGCACCAATTGTCTTAAAGTTTAGAGAAAGAGAACCTATTGAATATAACACATATTCATAAATTGAGAACTGGAGAGGAAATTAGATATCATACAGTTCTAGGACACCACCTTACAAAATAGGAAACTGAGATTCTGATAAAAAAGATAAATTGCTCAAAGTCACACAATTAACCAAATCAGAGAATCAGTACCTCAATATGGATGTCCTAAGTACCTTCTTTGTATCTAGCTATTGTGGTAGGCACTCTGGATGATACAAAACAAATAAAAATGCTATTCCTTTCCTAAAGAGACTTGCTTTTGGAGAAAACCAATACATGTATATGAAATATACACAGTACAACAAAATATAAGAAAGTAAATACAAGGTAATTTATGGTAAAAGACTTGCACCTGGATTGAGGAGAACTTATGTAGCAAAACACTTTTAAGGTGACATTCAAGTAATATGGCATTGTAAATGGTAGAGGAGAAAGTACATTTCAGATATTCAGCTAGCGCATACAAAGTCATTATAATGAATTGTGATATAAGTGTCAGGGAATAGCCTACTTTTGGCTGGAGTATTCAGTGTGTAAAAAAGAGTAATATATATTAAACAGGAAATTAACAAATCGAATTTGAAGGTAGGTCTTCGTATTTTAGATCCTGATCTTGATATGATATAACATGGTACTTCTTATTAGGCAACTCTTGAAAATATTTATTTTTTATTGAATTAATATGATTGCACTTGCTTTCTTTGTTCAAGAGCACATGTTCAGTGAATTCAGACAGAAATATTTTTACCATAATAACTAGCACATATTAAGTATTTAGTAAATGATAGTTGATTGAATAATTTGCCTAGGAATGGATGGTTCAGTAGGTGGAGCATTGAATCTGAAGTCAGAAAGCTATTAATTCAAATACAGTCTCAGACATTTATTAGCAATGTGATCCTGGACAAGTCAACTAATCTCAAACTGAGTTTGTTTTTTTCTCTAGTCATTCAATGACTCTTCATGATTTCACTTGGGATTTTCTTGGCAAAGATAATGGAGTGTTTTGCCATTTATTTCTCCACTTCATTTTACACATGAAGACATTGAGGCAGGGAAGTGACTTCACCAAGGACACACAATTAGTGATGGTTTCTGGCTAGATTTGAACTAATGAATTTAAGACTGACACTTCATCCACTGCATCATCTAGCTGTCTTGTATCAGTTTGTTCAATTGTATAAATGGGATAATAATAGCATCTATGTCCCAGTGTTCTTGTGAGGATCAAATAAAATAATATTTGTAAAGAAAGCTCTTAGCACAATTTCTGGCACATAATAAGCACTTAATAAATGTTTAACCCATTCCCTCCTGCAATAGTGATTCTGCATCTAGATTACATATAACAGCTCAACACCATGTAAATTGCTGTCAATTTCCAGGAATTGCTAACATGTTCCCTATCCCTATCCCCAGTAAAATATGGAACAGATTAAAAAGTTTGGAATTATTAATCATAGGTGAGGTGCTACCTGAAAACTTTTATGATAGTCCTCAAGTGTAAGTAGTCTTTCTCTCTTGAAATTTGTATTATTTTGCTTACATTTTCATTTAGTTATCTGGATCAATATTGTGTCTATGTTCTTGGAGATTATAAGGTTCTCAGAGGGAAGGTCATGTTCAAATATGCATACACACACATATATGTATACACACAGACGACACACAGACAGACACAGATACACACACACAAACACAGACAGACACAGACACACACACAAACACACAGACACACACACAAACACAGACACACACACACAAACACACACAGACACACACACAGACACAGACACACACACACACACACACACATATATATATCTTTATATATATATCTTTATATATATCTTCCAATCTCAGCAGTTTCTTCTCCTGCTTACTTTGGCCAAAACATCTATCAAGCACAGAGCATATAGAAGATATGATGCTAGTTGTCTGGAAATACTAAGAGAATACCAAATCCATTGATAGCTCACAAGGACTTTACAATTGACTAGAAAAGTAGCATAGTCTTCATTGTGCCTTGTTCCCAGAATAATAGATTGGAAGAAAACTATTAAATCTCATCATCTACATTTTGAAGATATTGAAAGAGAAAGTCAGCTAAATTATGCCCTTTGCTTTTAATTCTAGTATATAAGTGGATGTTTCTTGAGTCAAAGTGATTTGTCTATAGATTATATCCAATATAAGGGCTTTGAATTAAATGAATTAGATGTGTAATCAGGGATATTTTGTGGTGAGATGATGTTTCCCCCATTGTTACTAAGTAAAAAAAAAAAACATTATGAAGGGAAATATATATATATATATATATAAATTTCCAGGAAAAGCAATTATCATGAATTAATTTGTAATTCTAATAATTTCTAATATTTTCCTCTCAATAGGAAGTCATCTGTTAAAAGACACAGAATATATCATTTCTTTGTTTGCTATCTTGGATTAAATAAATAAAAGTCGATCATAAACAAATAACCTTTATTTCCTTTACAAGCATAGTCAGAATATCATATTAAAGCAAAAGGAAAAGGGCAAATTAAAATCCACATCTCAGATACTGTTTTAACAAGCAATCCTATTTCGTTTATCTTGACCATGATCCCAATTGGGATCAGCCCAACCTATTTGTGGAGCTTTATAAACACTCTTAAAACTGTTTTAAAAGTTACTGTACTTATAATGCCATAGCACATTTTCAGCATCATTCAAAAGCCTCATTCACTTAGGTGTTTCCACATTCAAAGTTGCTTAAAATCACTATATCAGTGCATTTACACGGTATGAACAATGTCCAATTCATTTCATTCCAAGGAAGTCTTTATCAAAAATGTTTACTGTGACAACTGAAGTGTAGCCAATTGTATATATGGAACACTTTGCTTTCAGAAGTCCAAGATGGTTTATGGTTTCATTTATCATTGAAGTGACACAGCTGTAAAACAATCCAAAATCACAATGACAGCTGACAGGAAATTGACTCTAGGTTCTGAAATTTGAATTCCTCCAGAACTTATGCCTGGAAAAATAAAAAAAAAATAAAAATAACTCAGAAAGAAATGATTATATTACTTCACCAAATAAATGAATGAATTTGTTAGTATGAATTAACTTTCTTAACAAACAAATTAATTTTTACATACAATTAGTATGTTTGTGAACTATTTATTGGAATTTAAAAAAAATATTATTACTTAAAATATGCATTCATCTATCTAATTAATATCTAACCATCTATGTACCTACCAATCTAATATTTATCTAAACATCAATTGTTCCATAAATCCATCTCTCTATCTTCTATACATATAACCATCTATCTGTATATTTATATATGTAGCTATAGCTATCTCTCTATCACAATACAATATTCATTATCTAATGTTCTGTCATTGAAGTATGCCAAACAAAGAAAAATATTTATTAAATAAGTACATTTGTCTGTGGAAGTAATCACTATCAACAACAAGAAAATAAACTAATGAATGTGAGCTGAAGATCTTCAAATTACATTTGAATCTATGGGAATGGTTAATTTGCACATTAGGAGGTGTAGAATATTCTCATTGGTTGAATATGATAATGAATTTAAAAAACTTTCTCCACTCAAAATAATAACTCAAACCAATAGAGTACTTATAGCCCTCTGGGAAACGAGCTCTGCACAGGCCTATTTCCCTTCTTTTTCTTAATATTTGTGTTTACCATTGATGTTGATTATTAAACATAATAGGGAGTTGTGAGTATGGATTGGATCATTCAGTGTTGGTATATTCCAATCAGCTAATACATAGCCTAGTGCAAAGAAGAAGCTCTCTAAATGCTTCTTGATTGACTAATTTGATTGCTTCTGTTTCCTAAAGATGAAGAAAATGATAGGTAATGACATTACTATTTTTAGATTTTAGCACATCTTCTGCAAATTCAAGATCATTGACCCTGTGTTTGCTTTATTTCTCAGTTGATTTAAAGAGGAGAGTGATGAATTTGATTATGAAACAGCTATATTCAGCATTAGAATTCTCAGAATTTGAGCTGTCCAGCTTGAATAAGTTAATTTCTCTTTATTTCCTCAAACATTGCACAAGGATCAAAGTATCTTTCTAAGATTCCACTGTTCTGTGAAACTATAATATATATTTTTCTTCTTCTAGTAATGGAAATTATTTTGGGGGGTGATAAGAAATAAGGGATGAATGGTCTTCCAATTCACTGTTTTGATGATGTTAAAAGAGAAATTTGAGGGAAAAGAAGAAGAAATATGACATTTTCTCCCGTTCTACTTCCAGAATGTTACTATATTGTTTATTATTATCTTACCAGTCTTCCCCCTTCCCACTTTTTGAATTTCCATCAAAAAATTAAGGAGTTTCTTCGATGACTTGTTACATCAATTTTGATAGCTTGTCCCAAGTCACTCCATTCAACTCAGGCCAGGCTTATTATAGTTTGAGGTGTCAGTAAAGATTTTTTAAAGTTTTAATCAACTGAAATTTAGGTAATATAGAAATAAAATGTCCAGTTTTAACAATACTGCCATTGAAAAAAATGATTAAATCCCTCTGACAACTTGCATTGTTGTATCACCCAATGTTTTTGAGGAAATAACAAAATTATCTGAAATGTACCAGCTTGTAGAACAAATGTTCACATAACATTCATAAAAATATACAAGCTGGCATAAAAATGGTGAAGGATAAGAGAAAAAAGTTTGAAATATAAAGAAACAAAATATGAATTATAAAAGGAAAAACTTAGTTCTATAGGAAAAAAACACAAAGGAAAATTTAACTCTTTTTTCATTCCTTCATTTTTCAAAGATTTAAAAGTATCTGTTATATGCTGAGATATCATGATAAGCTTTGTGAATGAAAAGACAAAAGTGGAAAATCTATACATCCAAGGAAGTTAAAGTCTCTTAGAGATAGTCAACATATGCAAGGAAAAGAAAATTCAAAATATATGCAAATTTTAATTGTGGTGAGGATATTAACAGTGTCTTGTGGAGGGAATTAAAATAACTTACTCAAGAGGTGATGTTTCTGCAATACTTTGAAGGAGAAATTCTAAAAGATAGATAAAAATAGGGAACATACTCCACACATGGAGGACAGAGTATGACAAAGCAAGGAGATGTAAGATGAGCTCCCTTTTAGGGGGGATTACATGGAAGTTCATTTGAGGAGACAAGAATTTAATGAAGAGGATAATAGGTAATATGTCTTGGAAGGTAGTTAAGAAATAGGTTATGTTATAAAAAGACATAAAAATCACATAGAAACCTTTATATTATTGTTTCCTCCCCTACTTTCTTCTTTCCTTTCTTCCTCCTTCCCTCCCTCCTCCCTTCCTTTCTGTTTCTTTCTTTCTTCCTTCCTTCCCTCTTCCTCTTTTTACTACTTTTTTTTTCTTCCATCCTTCCTTCCCTTGCTTTCTTTCATATCCTCCCTCTATTAGTGTGGAAGGATAGAGTCTATTTATTAAATGAAGTAAAAAATAAAATTGAGAAAGCCCATCATATTTATTTATTCCTTTGATGCTTTCTGTTAGGGAGACTGAATACAGCTATTCTGAGGTGCAATGGGAATCAAGCTGATTGGTTACATACATAAATTCAGGTGGGAGGAAGAAAGATAATCAATTATCAATATTTTTTCAATCTTATGATATATATATATATACACACATACATATATTTATATATAATTGTAAATGCTCAAGTAATTAGTGAAGTGAAACTATAGATTAGGAGAAATAATAAAATTAGATAATTATATTTAGGAGTTATCTGCATAAGGATACTTGAATTGACTAGAGATGATAGAATCATCATGATCATTTTTAACAACACCAACAACATTTCAAAGAAGACAGAAAAAAAGAAGGAGATCCAGTGCAGGACCATGAGATAAATCCATATAGAGATAGATGGAAAATTAGTAAGTATCAGGAGAATTAGTGTTATTAAAATCCATTGGTACGAGTTTGTCTTGGAAGTGGTCGACAATATGAGGTGCTACAGAGACTGAAAAAAATGCTAGAATTTCAAAAAGAAAGATCATGACATTCATGTTTTAGAATCAGGAGTTTCTACTTGCCTACAAATTCATTCTTTAAAGACTATATATTATTTTATCATAGTCTACAGGGTTATTCTGGCCAGAGTTTCCATGAATATTCATATATGGAACCACTAAATTGAAGTTTTGGGTGGCAAGGTATACATAATATATCCTACTCACCTTTTCATATTAGAAACTTTCTTCCTACTTCATAGAAAACAAAGTGAGACCATTTGTTGAGCTCCATTTTTTCCACATCTGCACAAGTCTCTCATCCTATGGATTCTTCCTGCTAGTATCTCTGTTTTAACTCATGTCTTACAAGAACAGGTTGCTGTTCTAATGCCAAGACAAATTCCTCTATATCCCAGCCTCTTTTTTCACTTCTGAATGGTATGTTATTTTCCCAAATACATGCAAAAATAGTTTTCAACATTTACATTTGAAAAATATTGAGTTCAAAAATTTTTCTCTCTCTCTCTACCTTTCCTTTTCCCCAAGACAGCAAGCAATCCAATATAGGTTAAACATACATTTTTCTATTTTTCTAAGCATATTTCCATACTCATCATGCTGTGCAAGGAAAATCCAGTCAAAAGGGGAAAACACATTAGAAAAACAAACAAACAAACAATAAACAACCAAAAAAGGTGAGAATACTATGCTTTGTTTCACATTCAGTCTCTCTAGTTTTCTCTCTGGATGTGGATTGCACTTTCTATATCAAGTAGTTTGGGATTATCTTAAATCACTTCACTATTGAAAAGAGGTAATTGCATCATAATTGATCATCACATAATCTTGTTGTTGCTGTATACAATGTTCTCTTGATTCTGCTCACTTCACTTAACATCAGTTCATGGAAGTCTTTTCAGGCCTCTCTGAAATCATCCTGCTGAAAATTTTTTTTAGAATAATAATATTCCATACATTTATATACTATAATTTATTCAGTCATTCTCCAACTGATGGGCATCCACTCAATTTCCGATTCTTTGCTACCACACAAAAGGTTGCTGCAAACATTTTTGCATATGTAGGTGCTTTTTTTCTTTTTTATGTATATCAGAGTTTCTTAAACTGTGGCCTGTGACACAATACATGTTCTTGTAACTGAATGTGAGTGTTAAGAAATTATGATTCATTATCAGTAAAAATTTGGTTTGGACGCCTATTTTACATGCCTTTAAATCCAGGGTCATGTAAAAATTTCCCAGGTGAAAATGAATTGCAAATTTGGAGCTATGTTCAAAAAGTTATCAAACAGTGCATACACTTTGACCCAGCAGTGTTTCTACTGGGCCTATATCCCAAAGAGATTTTAAAGGAGGGAAAGGGACCCACATGTGCAAAAATGTTTGTGGCAGCCCTTTTTGTAGTGGCAAGAAACTGGAAATTGAAAAGATGCCCATCAATTGGAGAATGGCTGAATAAATTATGGTATATGAATGTTATGGAATATTATTGTTCTGTAAGAAATGACCAGCAGGATGATTTCAGAGAGGCCTGGAGAGACTTGCATGGACTGATGCTGAGTAAAATCAGCAGAACCAGGAGGACATTATACACAGCAACAAGACTATACGATGATCAATTTTGATGGACATGGTTCTCTTCAACAATGATGTGATTCAAACCAGTTGTTCTGTGATGAAGATAGTCATATACATCCAGAGAGAGGCCTATGGGAACTGAGAGTGAACCACCACACAGCATTTTAATGCTTTCTGTGAATATTTCCATGCATTTTGTTTTCCTTCTTAGGTTGTTTTTTCCTTCTTCTCTCTCTAGATCTGATGTTTCTTGTGCAGTAAGATAACTGTATAGATATGTATACATGTATTGTATTTGTCATATAATTTATCCTATTTAGCATGTATTAGATTACCTGTCATCTGGGGTGGGGGTTGGGGGAAGGAGGGGAAAAGCTTGGGAAAAAAAAGTTTTTGCAAAGGTCAGTGTTGAAAGGTCACTCATATGTTTTGTAAATAAAAAGCTTTATATAAAAAAAAAAGAAAATGAATTGCAAGTAGGGAAAGCTTAAGAAGCCCTGCCTATATGAACAAGTGTTCCCATTCTAGGCCTTGTTTTTCTAGTACATTTTGTCCTTCTTTCACCCATCTCTCTAATTTAGCTTCCATATTTCCCTAATTATAAAATGCTTTTCTACTGCTTACAAAAATGCTCATGCTCAAAAAAAGCAAAGAAAACAAAGAAAAAACTTTTCACTATATCCATCCATTTGAAAGAGGTGTTATTCCTTCCATATTTTCCTTCCATTTTGTAGACTCCTTCGTTGATAGGTATTCCTCTTCTCCCTTTACTTGTTGCAGGTTGGTTTTCATCATAATCATTCAATGAAACTTCTTTCTACAAAGTTAGTAATGAATGATCTTTTATTTGCCAAATATAATAGCCTTTCTCAGCATTCTTCCTTCTTAACTTCTTTTTAACATTTTCAATAACCTTCTTCTCAATATTCTTTTCTTTCTAGTTTTCCAAAATATTGTCTCTTTTCTTTCTGTCCTAACTGCTTAATTTCTTAGATAGGTCTTCATTCATGTCATGCATCACATAGTTGGTCCCTCAGGGTTTTTCTTGGGCCTTCTCTTCTCTTAGATTATTTCATTTGTTGATCTCATGAATTCTCATGGACTCAATTGTTATTTCAAGGCTGGCAATTATAAAATATATATAGAGAATTCTAATCATGCTACAATCTTTCAACTTTAAGTTTCTCTCTTACTATTTATTAGATATCTTGTTGACATCAACTTCAAAATATGTAAAATTAAATTCATTTTTCTCTTTAAAGTTTCTCTCTGTCTAATTTACATATTCCTATTGAGAGTATTTTCATCCCACTTTTCCTTGAATACTTATTCTTTCTCACCCTTTATCTAATCTGTTGTCAAATCCTTCTAATTTTACTTATGTAATATTTTTGTACGTGCTTCCATCTGTGTTTTGACACTACTGTTATTCTGGTACTTCAAGGTATTGCACCTGAGGGCAGCCGGGTCTTACCTCCTCTGGAGCTCAGGTGCACAAGCAGACAGGACCAGCGTGTTCACCCAAAGGCGAGTCACAAGCCAGAAGAAGATGAAATCAAGTATTTTTTTTTTTTTTTGCTGATGCAATTTGGGTTAAGTGACTTGCCCAGGGTCACACAGCTGTTACGTGTCTGAGACCAGATTTGAACTCAGGTCCTCCTGACTTCAGGGCTGGTGCTCTTTCCACTGCGCCACCTAGCTGCCCCAAGTAGTTCTTTATTGTGACCTCTTTTCAGCTATCAGCTATTCTTGCCTTGCTTTTTCTTCTCTTGCCTCCCCTCCCCCAACACCTGTAGGCACACCCTTTATCCACTTAGCCCACCCATCTCTTTACCAATTAACTTTGTTTTGATATGAGGAAGTCAGAAAGGCAGTGGAGCTCACATCCTGATAACAGAGCACACCTTGGGGCAAGCCTGTTTTTTAGATCATTTTGAATAGCTCATTTATCAGTAATTTCATCAAGTCTCTGGGATCTGATGTTCTCAAGGGAAATGCACACAGCACCCCCTTATCCTCAAGTCAAGAAAAATCTTCTTATCAGGGTCTCTTTTGGGGCCCTAACATGTTACAGACCACTATCTCATGCCAGGTCTATTATAATAACCTCTTTATTAGTCACCTGGACATAATAAGCCTTTCCTAACTATAGTTCATTTTCTATTCCAATGTCAAAATGATCTTCCTAAAGGAAAAAAAAATTCTTAGTTTCCTATTGACTTCAGCATAAAATAAAATGGGATAAAGAGTCATTCATAACCCTTGACCAATTGTGATCCAATGACATCAGTCTTTTTAATTTTCCTCTCACAGGATAATTGTAACTAAGAGAATTTTTGTTGGCTTAACCCATAACTGGAATGTTCTTCCTTATCATCTCTTCCTCTTGGTTCCCTTGGATTCCATAAGTCCTTAATGTCCAAGATTCCATAAAACTGCTCCTGCTAGAAAAAGCCCTCCCAATTCCCCTTAATTCTAATGTCTTCTCCCTATTGATTATTTCCAATTTACCCCAATATGTATTTTATATATGATTAAATAATCATATATTTAATTGTCTCCCTAGCACCATTTGTCTGTGAGTTCCTCAAGAATTGAAACTCTTGACAGAAGCTAGGCTTTGACCCACACCTAACACCACAGACCAAGATAAGATTGAAATGGTTTCATGATTTAGACATAGAGTGATATTACAAACAAATTAGAAAAACTAAGAATAGTTTACCTGTCAGTACTATGGAGAAAGAAGGAATTTGTGAATAAAGAAGAACTGGAGTACATTACTGAATACAAAATAGATAATTTTGATTATATTAAGTTAAAAAAGCTTTTATACAAATAAAAAAATATAGACAAGAATAGAAGGAAACAATAAACTGGGAAACATTTTGTTTATTCAAGGGTTCTGTGAAAGCCTCATTTCTAGGAAACTCATTCAAATTTATAAGAATTCATGCCATTGTCCAATCAATAAATGGTCAAAAGATATGAACAGACAATTTTTAGATGAAGAAATTAAAACCATTTATAGACATAAAAAGGTGCTCTAAATCACTATTATTCAGTGAAATGCAAATTAAGACATCTCTGAGGTATCACTACACACTTATCACATTGGCTAAGAGGACAGGAGAAGATAATGATGAATATTGGAGGGGATGTGAAAAAACTGGGACACTAATACATTGTTGGTGATGTGAACTGATTCAACCATTCTGGAGAGCAATTTTTGGAACTATTCCAAATTGGTTAACAAGATGTGCATCCACTTTGATCCAGCAGTGTTTCTATTGCATTTGTATCCAAAAGATATCACAAAGGAGGGAAAGGCACCCACATATGCAAAAATGTTTGTGGTAGCCCTTTCTGTAGTGGCAAGAAACTGGAAACTGGGATTTTTTAATCACTTGAGGAATGGCTAAATAAGTTATGGAATATGAATGTTATGGAATATTATTTTTCCATAAGAAATGATCAGCAGGATGATTTCAGAGAGACCTGGAGAGACTTACATGAACTGATGCTAAGTAATGTGAGCAGAACCAGGAGATCATTGAACATGGTGACAGGATTATATGATGATCTAGTCTGATGGACATGTTTCTTTTTAATACTGAGCTGATTCAGACCAGTTCTAATGGTCTTGTGATAAAAAGATCCATCTGCACCCTGAGAGAAGACTATGGAAAGTGAGTATATTTCACAACATAGTACTTTCACTCTTTTGTTGCTATTTGCTTGCATTTTGTTTTCTTTATCAATTTTTTTTTCCTTTTTGGTCTGATCTGATTTTCTTGTGCAGCATGAAAATTGTAGAAATATGTATAGAAGAATTACACATGTTTAACATATGTTGGATTATTTGTAATCGAGGGGAGGCAGTGAGGAGAAGGGAAGGAAAATTTGGAAGTCAAGGTTTTGCAAGACTGTTAAAAACTATCCATGCATATGTTTTGAAAATAATAAAAAAAAGCTTTAATGAAAAAAAAAAAGAATAGAAACTCTTTGTTGTTTTTGTCCCTAGTGGTAAGCACAATAATTTAAATATAAGAGATGACTAAACATTGTTTATTGAATAGCTGGGCAATGAGCATTTCTCTTAAGAGTTTTTATGCATTTTGAATGCAAGTTCTTGTTTGATAAACCAGTAATAGAAATTGTATCATCATGATGCATCCTTTAGCCCACAACTTTCAAATCAAACAGAAAGCAGTTAATTTTTCACACTGTTTAATCAAGGAATAAACACCTCACAAACCTTACTGCCTTATTTTATCACTGGGGATAATAAAATAGCCCACAGCCATCACAATAGAACTTACTTGATATTTTAGGGATCCTAATTTTTTCACTGCTGCTACCATCTCCACCATCACTGACTGTTCTTATTTCAATTATGTAATCTTCTTCAAAGGGAACAAGAATCTCAGCAGAAGTGTTATTTGTTCTCAAAATGTGTGTTTTACTTTGTCTGTTTTGCCTGTATAAAATCTGAATAAAATAAAGATGAAAATTAATGCTAGATTTTGTTTATTTTAAAACTATATGTAAGTTTCTCTCTTCCTCTCTTTCTATGAATATCTAATATCATACCAAATCATATTGATATTTCCTTAGCAATATATTTTCTATACAAATCCACTCTATTTCTATAGCCAATGCTGTAGTTCAATCCTTTGTAGGGGGTGATAGTAGAAGAGTATATTCCCCACAATACCCCCAAACTCACACAGGGCACTTGGAACCATTGAAAGCTGCTTTAGAATAAAGGCACATGGTAGGAAACAGACATACTTTGGTTCAGATAAAGAATTCTTGACCCCAGCATGGGATCACTTTAACAAGGCAGTTATGAAGTAGGGAAATATTGATTCATGATTCTAGCATGTTGAGTAATATTTATCTCTCATGAACCCAACTTTTAAGAGAGAAAAAGATGGAAATTCTTTTGATATTTTGTTGTCATCTTTATATTGTATTGCCTTTATCTTAACTTTCATCCCTCTCCCACAGGAATGTTGGATACTATCTGTGTAAAGCCAATCTTAAATAGGTGGACTTTGGATTCTGCCCAGAACTGAGTTGCTAGTCATTTCTCAGCTATCTCCTCTACAACTTATATTGTTCCACCTCCATTAAAATATGAACTCTGAGGATATGTGCATAATTGCCTGGAATTTTTGTCCCTAAGCCTTAGCTTAACATCTGTAGCAATCTCTCCTAGGGAAAGTGGAGCTAAGATGGTAGAATAGAGGAAGGAATTGCCCAATATCTCCCAAAAAACCACTCCAAATACTCCAAATACCTTTAAATATTGACTAAATAGATTTTAGAGCATCAGAACACACCCCCAAATGGAATAGAACACTTTCCTGCTGAAGGCAACTAAGTTCAGTAAAAAAGGTTTGTGTAGTAGTCTCTCCTAAGTACCAAACATGTAATTTGATTAAGTGGAACTTCTATTATAGCACAGTTCCAAAATCAAAACTTTTTATAAAAAAAGAAATTCTTGTCCAGCTCCAGTCTTTGAATTTGTTTCTTAGATAATCTAAATACCAAGAATTCTAGAATGTAGACTTATAATAACAGAATAGGTATTTCTTCATGAGAGGAAATAATCAAGTATTGACCAGCTGCAATCAGAAAGAGGATTGTCCATGAGCTAAACTTAAGAGATGAGGAAATAAAAATAATTGGTCACTTCTTGCTATATTAATGAACTATTAATTTGGATCAGATGTAATTGTCTTTCTGCTAAGCTTCTCATTTGAGAGGATGCCTAAGCATTGAGAAGATATTTGGGGGATGAAACTGGGACTTACTGGAATAGAGATAGTATTGGATTGGATTTTATGCTTCATTATAATTTTTTAGTTTTTTATATTTAGGGGAAAGGGTGGGATAAAATGAGTGCTATGACAATAAATTAATTGGTACCCTTGATTTATGGTATTGAAGATATTTTGACTCACATAAATTGTTTCCTAGACATGAACTGTGTTTAGAGGTGTTGTAGCATAAGCTTTGTGTGTGAGCATAATAAAATAAGTTATGAGGAATTTTGAGGGAGAGTGAGTTGAATCAGAAACCAACATAATAAATTATTGGTACACTCCCAGAGTTTGAATAGTGTAACTTCTGGTTATATGCGTTCATTTTTATATATTCCATTTTCTCCTCCTGGACTGAAAGCCCCAAAATTATATCTCATTTAAGTTTTGTATAGTAAAACACCTAGCACAGAAATCTGTATACATCAAGTGCTTGATAAATGATTGTTGAACTGAACTGAATGATAGAATAATCATACTACCATTGTGTAGCATATTCTTCACAAACTAAATTAGAGAGGTGATGTTTTTTCTTTAAATTTAGTTGCTCTTACTAAAGAAGTTTTTTTGGCCACTGCATCTAAAATAACACAATTTATCTTAATTAATTATGTAGCTTGAGGATATTATCTTTAAAGCTTACTGTGAAGAGTCAGTGTTTAGTTTGGACAAGTTTCAAATACTTGAATATTTATCTGCCAAGAGATGATGCTCATTAACACTGATGGAAGTGGAAATGATTTACTCTGGTATCCTTGACTGCATTTCTACTAAATCATTTATCCATTGTCACAAGAATCCACCTTCCTGGAACCAAGAAGACTTGGAACATAGCAATAGTATTTTCCTTAGACTTTTTAGATCCCTTGAGGCTTATCCATCAATGACTTGCTTATCTGCATCATAACCTATTATTAACTAATGAGAGGGGCACATGTATGTGCTCTCTGATGAATATTTTTGTATTCAAAAAGATAACTCATTGCAGTGTTATATTCACTGTTTCATATACATAGTAAGACAAGTGCTTTCTTCTGATGTGTTAATATGATGAACTTGTCTCTGAACTTATTAATTTTTTCAAATGCATACTCTTTGTTTCATTAGTATGGAATGCTAGTTTTTAAAAACACAATCAAACTATTTCATCACATAGTTACCTAGAACTCCAATACGATGGGAAATCCATTTATGGAGGATTTAGGAAGGACACAGGCAGAAGAACCATGTGAAATGAAGAATTGTGGAGGGTTATGATTTGTACTATTGGGAGAAATAACTATATTGAGGAAAACACATGTGATACATGAGAAAGGGAGGTGAAATTATTTTTTGAGCCAGAGAACTAAAGATCTATTCCTGCCTTTCTTATTTACTACTTGAGTGATCACGTGACAGATATTTTCTCTCTCTAAGCCTCAATTTTCCTCTAACTAAAGGGAACTAGAGTTGATGATTTCTATGTTCCTATCTTGTTATAAATCTTTGGTTCTATAAACCTATAAATAGTTCAAACTAAAAAACAGTAAGATACTTTTAATATATCCTTTTTGGAGGAGGATATAAGCTAAAGTTCATCAAGAACTGTATAAAAAAACCCTATAATTGTTAGAATGCTAGGCTTAAAATTAGGAAGGACAGCATTCATATCTTGCCTCCAACAGAGATAGGCTGTCTGATGCTGGATAATCAATTACATCTCAGTTTTCTATGCAATTATATAAAGCTAATTTACCAGGTTTTTTTGGGTGGACTCATGGATGTTGTTAAGAAAGAGCTCTGTATCTTATAAAGTAACAGATCCTACATATATTTGTATAATTGACATGATTTTTTTAAAAAAATGGACATTTCTCTATACTCACTTTGTATCCTAATACATCAGATTCGTTTTCCATGGTTTTAACATAATCCCAATTCAAACATAATTGTGAGTTATTCAATGTCCAGAGTATGTTAGATGGTGCTTGGTTTGGAGCTTCAAAAATATACAAGCACAAGAAACAAATTAATATTAAATTGTTTATTATTGTTGAATGACCCATCAACATGAAAAGGCAAATAAGTCATGGCTGGTTAATATTAGAAGAAGTTAAATGGTTGCAATGCCATTATAAATACCATATTAATTCTAATCAGGCTGAGGTAATTCATTCAAATTCTACTCATTTGGGAGTGCATTTTGGAGAAGACATTGAATGAATAATGGCTTTGTGCTTGTCCAAAATTAATTTGTTAATAATTGCTGTTGAATTTGTTTACCTTACTGCATGTAAGTAATTTGAAGGCATCATTAAACATTTTTTTCAAATTGAGCATTAATCTATGGATGCCAAAAATGACAGTCTCAATGTATTCATTTCCATTTTGCCAACAATTCAGGCAAAATTCTTTTTCAGATATCACCCCGTCCTTACCTTGCCATTTTTATTATTTTCATCTAAAATATGAACCAAAAAATGTATGACATTTTCTAAAGGGTGAAATTTCTCCCTGAAGCACATGTGTGCACACATCACACATATTTTATAGAGGAAAATTTATTCTGATGGCATATGAAATCTTTGAGAAAAGGGAATGCCATATTTTTTGAAGAATTAAAACAAAAAGTTACCAAAACGAAAAGGGAGTGGTACATAATGGAATGAGCAGATGGAAATAAAATTAAAATAAATAAGTAGCAGGAATGTCACAAATTATGACACTGTAAAGAAATCTCTTTGGAAAAAAAATAAATGGGCAAGAGTGTGAGAAACACATGATAGGTATATTATTAGGACACATATTATGTCAAGAAATTGTAAGAAAAACCCCATGATGCTGATTAAACTTCCTAGGGGGAATTTATGGAAATATGTGGAAAAGAATCCCATAGAATAAGCATAGATGAGTTACAATTTGCTTCAATGGAGGAAATACACACATTAATAAAAATCAAAAGTCCAATATATACTCAACATTTAAATGTGATATTGTCCATAGGTTCATTCTAAATTATCATTTTTTGTGATTATTTTAGGTAGCAGTATATAAAGGACTAGATCAGGAGTCACTAGGATATGAATTCAATTCTGATCTCAGATACTTTCTTTTTTTAAATTTTATTTTTAGTACACATTTCTTTATGAATCATGTGAGAGGGAAAAATAAGAACATATGGAGAAAACCACAGGAGAGAAAAAAAAAATAAAAAGAACTGAACAAAGCATGTATTGATTTACATTCAATCTCCATAGTACTTTTTCTGGATGCAGATGCCATTTTCTATCTAAAGTTTATTAGGATTGCTTTGGATCCCTATACCAAGAAGAACCAAATTTTTCATAGTTGATTATCATACATTTTGGCTGTTACTGTGTACAATGCATTCCTGGCTCTGCTTGTTTTGCTCAGTGTCAGTTTGTGTAAATCTTTTCAGGCCTTTCTAAAATCAGCTTGTTCATCATTTTTCAAAGAACAATATTCCATTACCTTCATATGTCACAACTTACCCAACCATTCTCCAATTTATGGACATCTAGCCATTTCCCAATTTTTTGTCACTACAAAAAGAGCTGCTATGAATATTTTTTGTATAAATGGGTCCTTTTCCTTCCTCCTTGGGATATGGTCTCAGTAGTGGCAGTTTTGGATCAAAGGGTACGCATAGTTTGATAATCTTTTGGGCATAGTTCCAAATTGTTCTCCAGATTGGTTGCATCACATCTCCACCAAAAATGCATTAGTACCCCAGTTTTCCCACATCCTCTCCAATATTTATCATCTTTTCTGACCTCAGATACTTTCTAACCATGCATCTCTGGGAAAGTCATTTAAACTTTATTTGTATCATTTCCTTATCAGAAATTGAACATAATAATAGCATCTACTTCCAAGTTTTATTGTGAGAATAAAAAATAATTTTAAGTGCTCAGCACAGTATATGAAACAGTAAGTGGTATATGAATATTAGAGAAGGAGGAGAAAAGGAGGAGGAGGAACAAGAGGAAGAGGAGGAGGAAAAGGAAAAGTAGAGATAGAAGAAGATGATGATGATAATAGATTTTGAAAACTTTAAAAATCAAGTATTTTTCATCTGTAAAGCTAAAGCAAAAATAATCTATATTGTATTTGATTCTTTCTAATTATCTTCAAGAGCAAAAGGAAACACAATTTTGAACTCATTCTAACAATGAGAGAAATAGAAATATTTTTCTTGAAAGCTTCAATTGTTCATCTATTAAATTAATTATATATTCTAAATTTTTTCCTTTTTCTTTTTTTTCTAGAATCAGCAGTAATAAGAACTATATTATTATGTTTTCCTTACTCTTTAGTTGACAATTTGATAACCACAGTTCCTGGACTGTGTCCTAACCATGGTCACTAAACATCTAGAATAACATTTCTGAGCCTGCCCTATACCAAACACCATTTAACAATTTTTCCCCAGTATGTGCTACATAGGGTAAGATTCTTTAATGACCCCAGTCTTTATTCACTCTCTCCTTCTCCCTCCCCCTCATATATATCTATGTATGTGATGCATATATACAGATAGATATGCGTGTATATATATATGCATATATATATAATTTATGCATGCTTATGTATATATACATGCATGTTTGTATGTATAAATATGATTTTTTCCCATGAATCTGTCTAATATGATATCAAGAGGAAGCATAGTGTAGGAAATAGAGAATGAATCAATATCAAGAAAAATTATTTAATTATGTATATCTAAGGAATGTTGGATGTTGTCCTTGGCAGACTCTCTTGAAACCTTGGAGAACTCTCTAGGAAAAATAATTTATGCATGAGTTGTCAGTCTTCATTGTTTAGTGAGACAGAAATTACCTACTTCAAAAAACTTAAATATGAACATAAACACATACACACACAAGCAAACACACATAAGTAAACACACACACATTGATTTATTCTGATTATATGCCCTTGAACTTAGGGAATGACATGCTCACACAGGTGTCTAAGCAATAGGTTTCTTCATTTATATATCCCATTTTAAAACTGTCATCTTCTTTTTTGGGACATTTTTAATTAAAGCTTTTTATTTTCAAAATATACATGGACAATTTTCAACATTCACCCTTGCAAAACCTTGTGTTCTAATTTTTTTTCCTCCATTCCCTGCACCTTCTATATAACAAGTGCTCCAACATATGGTTAGCATGTGCAGTTCTTCTATAATATTTCCATAAATATCATGCTGCACAAGAAAAATCAGATCAAAAAGGAAAAAAAAATGAGAAAGAAAACAAAATGCAAACCGAAAACAACAAAAAGAATTAAAATACTATGTTGTGGTCAATTCTCAGTTCCCACTGAACAAAAAATTTGATCTACAAACACAGAACACAAGAGAAACATAAAAAGGTAACAAGAAAAAAAAAACTCTTGAGAACTATATTTATGTTATAGATACTTATAGAATGAGGGTTGATTTTATGAAACTATGATTATGTTAAGATTATGATATGATTACTGTGATTTTATGATTATTGTGATATGATTACTGTGATTTTATGATTATTTTGATATGTTTATTGTGATTTTATGATTATTATGATATGATAAACTGAAAAAGAAATTAGAGGTAGAAAAGGCATAACACTGGAAGAAGAGGAAAAGGAGGTAAAATAAGGGAAATTACATGACATGTAGAGGCAAAGAAAACCTATAATGATTGAGGGGAGAAAAGGGAGGGGAATGAGAATTGGGTTAATCTCCATCTAATCAGATTTGGCTCTGAGGGAATAATAGACTTACTTATAAGGAAACAGGAGGGAAAGGAGGGAAAAAAGGGGTGGGTGAGGCTCTAAAGGGGAAGGATTGTTTGAGGGAAGTGGTTTTCAAAAGCAAAATAGTAGGGAGGAGGGAAAAGGGATAAGAAAGAGAAAAGCATAAGCTAGGGTAAATAAGATGGCAGGAAATACAGAATTAGTTATTTTAACTGTGAATGTGAATGGAATGAACTCTCCCTTAAAGCAGAAGCAGATAGCAGATTGGATTAAAAAACAGAATCCAACAATATGTTGTATAAAAGAAACACATCTAAAACATAGATACATACAGGGTGAAGGTAAAAGGCTGGAGCAGAATCTATTATGCTTCAGGTGAACAAAAAAAAAACAGGGGTAGCAATCCTGATCTCAGACCAAGTAAAAGCAAAGATAGACTTCATTAAAAGAGACAAAGAAAGAAATTATATCTTCCTAAAGGGTACCATAGATGATGAAGCAATATCAATACTAAACATATATGCACCAAGTGGTATAGCATGGAAATTCCTAGAGGAAAGGATCAGAGAGATGCAAGAAGAAATAGACAGCAAAACTATAATAGAGGGGGATCTCAACCTCCCTCTCTCAGAACTTGATAAATCAGACCACAAAATAAATAAGAAAGAAGTTAAGGAGGTAAACAAAATGTTAGAAAAGTTATGTATGATAGATTTTGGAGGAAATTAAGTGGAGACAGAAAGGAGTTTACTTTTTTCTCAGCAGTCCATGGAATGTATACAAAAATTGAGCATGTGTTAGGACACAAAAACCTTAAAATCAAATGCAGGAAGGCAGAAATAATAAATGCATTTTTTTCAGATCATGACGGAATAAAAATCACATGCAATATAAGGCCAGGAGAAAATAGACCAAAAAGCAATTGGAAACTAAATAATTTTATCCTAAAGAATGAATAGGTGAAATAGCAAATTACAGACATAATTACTAATTTCATTCAAGAGAATGACACTAATGAGACAATATACCAAAATTTGTGGGATACAGCCAAAGCGGTAATAAGGGGAAATTTTATATCTCTAGATGATTATTTGCATAAAATAGAAAAAGAGAAAATCAATGAATTGGGTTTGCAACTAAAAAAGCTAGAGAAAGAACAAATTAAAAACCCCCAATCAAATACCAAACTTGAAATCCTAAAAATAAAAGGAGATATTAGTAAAGTTGAAAGTAAAAAAAAACTATTGAATTAATAAATAAAACTAAAAGTTGGTTTTATGAAAAAACCAAGAAGATAGATAAAACTCTAGTTAATTTAATTAGAAAAAGGAAAGAGGAAAATCAAATTGTTAGTCTCAAAAATGAAAAGGGAGAACTTTCCACCAATGAAGAGGAAATTAGAGCAATAATCAGGAGTTACTTTGTCCAACTGTATGCCAATAAATTTGATAACCTAAGTGAAATGGAGGAATATCTACAAAAATATAGATTGCCCAGATTAACAGAAGAGGAAATAAATTACTTAAATAGTCCCATTTTAGAAAAAGAAATGGAACAAGTCAAAATTATCAGGACCAGATGGATTTACATGTGAATTCTACCAAACATTTAAAGAACAGTTAACTCCAATATTATATAAACTATTCAAAAAAATAGGGAATGAAGGACTCCTACCAAACTCCTTTTATGATACAGACATGGTACTGATACCTAAACCAGGTAAAACAAAAACAGAGAAAGAAAATTATAGACCAATCTCCTTAATGAATATTAATGCAAAAATCTTAAATAAAATATTAGCAAAGAGATTACAAAAAATCATTCCCAGAATAATACACCATGACCAAGTAGGATTTATACCAGGAATGCAGGGATGGTTCAATATTAGGAAAACTATTAACATAATTGACTATATTAATAACCAAATTAACAAAAAAACATATGATAATCTCAATAGATGCAGAAAAAGCATTTGATAAAATCCAACATCCATTCTTATTAAAAACATTAGAGAGTATAGGAATTAATGGACTTTTCCTTAAAATAGTCGGTAGCATCTATTTAAAACCATCAGCTAGCATCATATGTAATGGTGATAAAATGGAACCATTCCCAATAAGATCAGGGGTGAAACAAGGTTGCCCACTATCACCATTACTATTCAATATTGTATTAGAAATGCTTGCCTTGGCAATAAGACAAGAAAAAGAGATTAAAGGAATTAGAGTAGGTCATGAGGAAACCAAATTATCACTCTTTGCAGATGATATGATGGTCTACTTAGAGAACCCTAGAGAATCAACT